>ML664226.1:3646393-3779403 GCA_007570785.1 Antilocapra americana
GCGCGCGTGTGTGTGTGTGCGTGCGCGCCTGCGCTTGCGCTTTGCTGAACCAATGCTCATTCTCCCTCCAGGCCAGACTTCTGGGAGTTCCCGGGCAGATGGCGTTTCTGTCCGGACCTATTCCTGCTAGTGTAGGCTTCCAGGTGAGGACCGTACTGGGCGATCTTGGGGATCGGGGCGGCACAGTGGATCTTCAAGCCTGGTGTCAACGCAGGTGACCTCACTCGGACGGAAGAACTTTTCAGAGGCTGGGCTGTTCCCCCTCCTGCCCACAGTATGGTCTCGCCGGGGAGAGTGTACTGGGGAGCTCGCGCCGCGGACTGGACCATCTGTACAGACGAACGGGGGATGCTGGTCCCCGCCTCACAAATGGACTGGGCCTGGACCAAACCACATGCACTGGACTGAGGAAGAAATCCCGCCCCAAACTTCCGCCTCCCTTTCCTCTACTTTGTAATTTATTGATCAGATTCCGATGGGAGATGGGTGCCCTTTCCCCGCGGGAAGGGGGCGGGGCTTCCCTCCCGGGCCGCATGCGGGGAGAGGCTGACCCCTCCCCTTTATTCTCAGTTGCGGGGCCCAAGTCTTCCTTCTCCGTCCGAAAGGAGGGGAGGGGGGACTCGCTGCTAAAAGCCTCGTCCTTTGTGCCACTGAGCCCCGCCCCGCCGCGTCCCGTCGCCGGTGCCTGGGGTCAGCTGCGGGCGGGGTTCCCTCTCCCCCGTGTCTCGTGTCCCCGAGGCCCCTCCTCCCCCCGTGCTGTGGCCGTGTCCGTGCCCCGGGGGTACGGGGTGCAGAACTGCGCTCCCCGTTCCGCTCCGGCTCCGGGGTTTGCATGGGAGAATCCTCTTTCCACGATGCCACTGGGCGACGTGGCGTGGGGGGAGGAAGGACGGTGGGGGAGCCCTCGCCCCTGACTCTTGGTCGGCCTCCCTGCCCCAGGCGTCACTCAGTGATCACGGGTAAAGAGAACTGTTTCAAAAAGCTCCCGTGTTGACTGATTTATTTATCAGGACCTAGCAAACCAAACACCTCGAGGAGTTCAGGCCCCTTCTCCCTCAAACCCACGACCCCACGCCTGACAGTGAGGTCTCGGGGAGCACGTTTATTCAGAGAAATAAATATGGCTCGTGGAAAGGGGTTGGAGGGCCAGGGAGGTATATCTGCGCCGCAGCCGCGAGGCTGGGTCAGCGTTCCGGAGTTTCCAGCATGTCTGCCAGGGCTCTGGAGAGAAGGACGCAGAGATTGGACAGTCGAAGTGTCCCTAGCTCACCCCAGGGCGCTAGAGGTCCTTAACCTGCCCATTTCACCAAGGGGGAATAGAATCCCAGTGTTGTCCAGTAATTCATAGCGGGACAGGCACCTTTCTAAACGAGCAGTCAAACTTTCCCTTCCACATACTTACTGGTACAGGGACGAGGAGAAATAGTCGACGTAGCTTCCTGTGGGAGAGAAGAGGCTTGAGGGGTACACGTCAGGTGAGTTTGGGGGTCACTTTGCACTCAGTCCAGGATCAGGACTAGCTCCGCCCCCTTTCTGGGTTCCTTCTCCCAGATGAATTCCTTCTTCCGGGACACCTTCTAAGGGCCCACTCCTTCCCTCGGCTCTGGGGTGCTCTCATTCTTCAGGAGCCCCATTCTCGCTTTGGCCCCACCCTCTCGGCTCTAGGCTCGCCCCTCAGTCCTCTAGGCCATCCTAACCCCTTCGCTCGGCGTGGGACCCACCCTCAGTGCTCCTCCCACTCCCGTCAAAGACTTCCAGCTTCGGCCACGCCTCCCCACACAGCCACGCCCTACAACCTTCCGGTCCCCTTCTCAGGTTGGCTCCGCCCCCACTAGGCCCCGCCCCTACACCCGGTTTCCTCCTGGGCCCCGCCCACGCTCACCTGGAGAGCAGAGAGTTTCGCAGACCAGCGGGCAGAGGTAGCAGAACTGACAGTGCTGGGGGCGAGGACAGGGGGAGAGAGAGGTAGGAGGTGGTTACGGGCGGAGTCGGTGGGGCGTGGGCAGTACTAGGGCAGCAGACCCGCTAGGAGGAGGTTAAGGTCAGAGGCAGGATCGGTTTTGGAGTCGAGGCTACATCAGGAATAGGAGGTTAGGTCAGTTTGAGGGCAGAGGCCAGGACTTGGGGCTGGGGATGCTCAGCTGGCCCCGGGCCATCCGGAAGCCCGGGGATCGCTGAGTCTGGGAGAAGTCTCACCTGGCATTGGTCGCAGTGCTCTCCCATGTTCTCCTCGTCACAGTGACAGTTCTCACACTCAGTGCACCGCTGGGGACCAGGGGAGCCAGGTTAGACGGAACCGTTCGGGAGCCATCCGCCAGTCCTCCACCCTGCCCGCTGCACGTTCCCCCAGCTTTGCAGCCTCCTCATCTCCAACACTGAGCTCAGTTATCTTCCCCTAACCTGCTTTCCACCTTCTCGTTTCCCTATTGCAGGGTGCCAGGACATCACCTTGTCACTATGGGCTGGACGTTCTCTTCACCCCCTTCCTCCCTGCTCTCCCCAGAGGCTGTCAGTCTCTAGTCCTGTCCCACCTCCCCCCCAACCCCCACCCCCAGCTCTGCCTTGCACCCTCCTCCCTGACCTCAAGTCTACAAGTGCAGCTCAGACCTCACCCTCCCACTCTTGGACCATTGTACCAGCCTCCTCCCCAACCTCCTGGCCTCCAGTTTGCCCCCCAGAAGTGTGTTTGTTTACTCAGAACTGTCCCTGATTCTCCTTTGCTCAGAAGCCTCCCAAGGCACACCAGAGCCCTGGAAAAGTCTAGGCACAGAACAGCTTGGTGGGTGGATCTGCGTTGCGGACATACATTGCAGAAGGAGCAGTAGCCACACAGGGACCCTGGCTGGTAGTTCCCATACTCCTGGGCGTCCTGCTGACCTGTGGGGACAAGAGGGCAGCAATGACGCAGGCTGACTCCGCTCCTCCCCACCCCCAACCAGTCAGATCACTTACCCATGTCCTCGCCACTCTCCTCCTCACTGGAGGCACCTCCAGACACCTCCTTCCTGGTCAGTGGGTTGGGGATGATGGTGAAGGGGAGTTCATCTTCTTCTAGCCCCGCCTCCTCATCTTCTTCCTCCTCCTGGTGGTCTTGGTTCAGAGGGACCCAAACCTCAGCTCTCTCTTCTCTCTTTTCCTCCTTCTCTTCCCCCTCCTCCTCTTCCTCCTCCTCCTGGCTCAGGCTGAGGCCATTCCCTTCCTCCTCGTCTTCCTCATCCCCCTGGTCCTCCAGGCTGTCATGGCGGGTGTCTTCTCCTCCCTCCTCTGAACCTTCATCGGCTTCTTCATGGGAGCTGTGATCCTCTTCCTTCTCTTCCTCGTCCTCCTCAGAATCGCTCTCCCTTAAGTGGCTTCTCTCCTTCACCTCCATGTGTTCTGGGGATTGGTGGCTAATCTCTTCCTCGATGGACCCTCTGGGGCCAGTCCCCTCATCTCTGTGGTCTTGCTGCCTGTGGCTGGGAGTCTTGTGGCCAAGCCTGGCAGAGTTGTCCTCATCCTCCTCCTTGGGGACTCCATGGTGGTCATGGCCAGGGACTGCTTTTTTATAATCTTCTGGGAAGTCCTCCTCTTTAGCGCTCTTGTGGCCTTGGGGTTGGTGGCTTGTAACATGGCTGGACTTGACTGTGATCTCCTCCTCCTCCTCCTCCTCCTCCTCCTCCTCCTCATCTCCAAGGCCATGGTGGGTATGTCTGGGAACCTGATGCCAGTGTTCAGTGGACACATCCTCATCCTCGTCTTCCTTTTCGCCACCACGATGGTGGTGATGTTCCTCTGAGTCATCTTCCTCCTCCTCCTCCCCATGACCTCGGTGCCCATGGACTTGATGTCTGTGCTCAGTGGAGACAACATCATCACCGTCATCGTCATCTTCTTCACGGCCCCCGTGTCTGTGGCTGGGGCTGTGGTTGTGGTCACGTTCCTCTGAGACGTCTTCATCCTTCTCTTTCCCATGGTCCCGGTGTCTGTGGACCTGGTGTCCATACTCAGTGGAGACATTCTCCTCTTCCTCATCTTCATCTTCCTCTTCTCTGTGTCCTCGGTGGACATGCCTGACGATGTGATGATGGTGATGCTCACTGGACACAACTTCCTCCTCCTCCTCGTCTCGATGGCTTTGGCTCCCATGGCTGGGGAAGTGGTCCCCGCGTTCAGCTGAATCATCTGCGTCTTCATTTACTTGGTGTCTGTGTCCATGGGCCTGCTGAGCATGCTCGGGGTACTCCTCCTCGTCAGAGACGTTCTCATCTCCCACCTCGTGGCCTTGGTACCTATGGCCTTGGGATTCTCTGGAGACATCTTCGTCCTCTTCTCCATGGTCTTGGTGGCCCCAGAGATGATGCCCACTCTCTGTGGAAACATCCCCATTCTCATCTCCATGGCCTCCATGGCTGTGCATGGGGTGGTCAGACTTGCCCGACACAGCCTCTGAAGGCCCTGAAGTTCCTGCATGGTCGTCCCAGTGGCTGGGGCCTGGCCCAGCCCCTCTCAACTGCTGGGTCATGGGCGGGGGGAGGAGCAGGCTGGCCACTACGGCCCAGAGGACGGAAGAGTGCAGCCATGGCCCACAGCGGCCCATGGGGGCAGACGGGCCACGGAGCTTCTCCCAGGGCTGGCTCCCACTGTGGCTGCGGCTGCACGGAAGAGTGTTGGGCTCCTTGTCCCTTTGGGGCTTCCCTTTCTGGGTCCCTGTGTCGTTCCTTTGCCGTGTCCCTCCCCGTCTCTGCCCTCTGGCCCTCACAGCCAGCCTCTGGACACCCCTCTGAGGCTATCTTCAGAGTCCCCTGACCCCCCTCGCTGGTCCTCCCTCCCACTTCCCAGCCAATAGGGTCTCTCCCCTCCCCTTTCTGTGGCTAAATTTACTCTGGGCCCTGAGTTATTCTGGGTCAGTCCCCTCCTACCCCTCCCCTCCTGTGCCTCCTCCTCTCAGCTGGGAAGAGGGTGGATGAAGGGGTCTCTCTTTGGCCAGGAGAGAGGAGTCGAGGGTCTCTGACTTTGGGCTGTCAACGAGTTCATGTTTGGCAGCTGCCAAGACAATGGCTAGATTTTTAGTCGGCCAGTGTGGGGGAGCCTGGACCCCAGGGGAGGGGAGCAGGAGGGATGTATGGGAAGAGAGAGACCCCTGCCAAGGAAGGACTTGGGGGTTAGATTCCAGGGAGTTTCTGGCCAGAATGGGCCACTCTGCTGAGATGGTGGGTGCCAGTATGGAGGCCCTGGTGAGGGGTGAGAGGCATTCTGCTGCAGCACACATACCCATGACCTCCTGTCCCTGGAACTCAGATCTGGGGGCAGGGGATGGGGCCAGGCCAGGGCTATAAATGTGGTGCGGGGGGGAGGGGGCTCAGGTTACCCAGGCGGCCACAGCTGTCCCTGTCAGAGAGCTGGCAGGGGCCACGTGGCCCTCCTGTCTGCCTATCCACACCTCCCACTCCTCATCCAAGCACTGCCGCTCCAGCTCTTTGGGGTCCCGTCCTTCTTCGTGGGTCCCTCTCTCCACCGTTGTTTCTTCACCTGCTCTCTCCGAATCCCTGTTCCCCGTCCTGAGGATTCTGTCCCCTTCTTCTCACTCCTGAGTGTGTCTGTGTGCCCCCACCCTATCCAAGCCTTTCTCATTGTCTCTTTGGGTCAGTGTAGCCCTCCACCCATCCAATTCTCTGCTCCCACCTAAGTCTCTGTGTCCCCCCAACATTTTGTCAGCGTTGTCAGTTTACCCTCTCGCTCATCACTGGCATTCCCTCTCTGGGTCCCCGTCCCCCTCTCTCTGAGTCCCCGTCCCCCTCTCTGAGTCCCTGTCCCCCTTGCTCTGATCTCTGTCCCCGCCTCTCTGAGTCCCCGTCCCCCCCTCTCTGGGTCCCCTCCCCCCTCCCTCTGAGTCCCCGTCCCCCTCACTCTGGGTCCCCGTCCCCCTCTCTCTGGTCCCCGTCCCCCTCTCTCTGGTCCCTGTTCCCCTCTCTCTGGTCCCCGTCCCCCACCTCTGGGTCCCCGTCCCCCTCTCTCTGGGTCCCCGTCCCCCCCCTCTGGTCTCTGTCCCCTTCTCTCTGGGTCCCCGTCCTCCTCTCTCTGGTCCCTGACCCCTCTCCCCGAGTCCTGTTCCATCCTCGGCCCCGCCTCCCGCTCTACGCCTCTCCTATACTCCCCGCCCCGAAGACCTGGTCCCGCCCAGGGCTGGGCGGGGAGGCGGCGGATCCGGTCGGTCCCGGGCGCGCCTGGAGCCACGGTTTGGTGGAAGGGGTGCGGGCTGTCAGACAGGTCGCTGTGGCCGCGGCAGCATGGTGGGTGCGGAGAAGGAGCAGGTACAGCACCGGACCCGGGGCTGAGGGAGCAGGGAGCCTGGGCCGGGCCTCCTTGCTCGCAGGGAGGAGGGCGCTGGAGACCTAGATTCTCGGGTCAGACAAAGGAGAGGGGTTGCTGGAGGCCGGGACTCCTGGGACCCTGGGGACGGATAGAAGGGGGGAGCCTGGGGGTGGCAGTCGAGTCTCCGGAGTCCGGGAGACGATGACGCTAGGGCGCGGGCGGTCACTCGTGTCCGCAGGACTGAGCTGAATCCCCTCACCCCTTGTTCCTGTCCCCCAGAGTTGGATTCCCAAGATCTTCAAGAAGAAGACGTGCACGACTTTCGTCGCTGACCCCACAGATTCGGGGTGAGGAGCTCGCCCAGGGGACAGACCCTGGAGCGTCCGGGGCCCGCTGACCCCCGCACACCGCAGACCCCGCCCTTCGAGTCCTTTCAGTGCCGGGTCCTGTCACTGCGACACTCCCAAGGGCGTTCCCCGGTGGCCCTCGATCTCGGGGAGGCCTTGGGTCAGTCTGCAAACACTTGCAACTTCCCGGCCTCGAGCTCAGGGTCAGTGTTAAAGCCCCAAGGCAGGGTTCGGTTTCCTTCCTTCCCGGTATCCCTTCTGGGTGTCTGCCTCGATGCATCACTTTCTCTTGTCTGTCTTTCTTGGCTGTCCCTGTCTCATTCATTCGTTCGTTCCTTCACTCCTCCAAGAAACTCTCACTCAGCACTTCCGAAGGAGCACTGTTTTCAAGAGTACAGGCTCTTGCCAGGGTTCACATTTCAACTGAGAAACAAATTTCAACTGAAGCAGTAGGTGGCTTCCGGCAAATCATTTTACTTTTCTGGGTATTGTACTCATCTATCATCTGGGCATAAAAACAGGCTCTATTTCCTGAAGCTATTGTGAGAATTAAACAAGTTAACACTTGCGGTATTTCTGAAACAGCACCCAGCGCTTACTAAGCCCTGGCAAATATGTCCGGCTCCCACTGGAAGGTGGCAGTTACTAACTAGCGTGTGTAGACCCTGTGCTTGTGCTGGGTCACCGGGGGTGAAGAGTGGCTGCTCTTAGGAGCTCCTGGCCTTCAGTGATGGTCTCTCAAGGGGGTTCTGGCTTTCTAGTGTCCTTAAGATCATCCTTGGGGTATGGGAAATGTCAGTGTTCCTAATTTAGTGTGTGTTCAATTATGAATGTATTAGCACAGGATGGCTTGAATGATGTGTAAATATAAATACTATTTGGGGGTGAGTGCTCAGAAACTTTTACTGATGGGAAGGGTGGTCAAGGAAATATAGAAACCTCTGGTCTGGTGGGAGGAAGACGATTCTAAGGCAAGGAAGTGAGCTGCAGAGGACACACCACTGGCCCCGGAGGGAGCATCTGGTTAAGGCTGGGAGGGGACACAGGAAGAAGAGACATTTGAAGGTGACGGAGTTGGAGTTTGACAGCTAAGGTGGGCTGGATTCCAGGAGTGGAACAGCAAGTATAAATCGCCCCCTGTTGACACTGTGGATTGAAGAGAGGGCAGAGTTCATGGTGCCAGGGACATCGGAGAGAGGAGACCAAATAAGAGGATGGGGCCAGAAGTCACAGGGCCTCAGACGCCACCCTGAGGGGTTGGGGACCAGGTCTGCATGTGCTGGGGAGCCCTGGGAGGGGCAGGGGAAGCTCTGGGTGTGGAACTCCCTGGGGCCAAGTGAAGCTGAAGCCGGGGAGAAGGCTGGGCAAGGGTCACGTGGGAGGAGAAGAGGCCTGAGGCGGGCCAGGGCTGTGGGGACACAGAGAGGAGGAGTCAGGGCAAAGATTCATGGGGCAGGAGCCTGGGGGTCAATGGACTTGTGGAATGAGGGGCGAAGGGAGGATGGGCCCAGACATCTGGTCTTGGGCTTGGGAGCCCCAAAGATGGGAGCCCAGGAGCAAGAGTAAGTTTGGGAAAAGGCACCAAGCTCAGAGTGGGGCTTCATGAGTGGAAGGGACCCAGGGGAACCAAAGGCATGGCAGACCTGGGTCAGGGACTCAGGTCTACCACTTCCATCCTAGATTTGAGAAGTCCTAGCTGTAGATGGTAATGGAAACTGTGGGAGTAGGATGGGGGTGGGAAGAAAGCATAAAATTAGAGGATGTTGCAAATGGATAATTCTATGGCCGATTTCTCCACCCCTCCACCTCCCACCCACTGCCATGGAAGAGGGTTTCTTAAAAACTTGTCTCTGAATGCTTCAAGACAGACATGCTACCTCAAGTCAGGACAGTGTCCAGCACACCCACTTATAATCTTCCACCTAATGCTTCTTTTTCTTCCCTCCCTGGCCCTCGGGGACACTAAGTTTGAGACCCATGTCGGGCAAGGGTCACGTGGGAAGAGAAGAGGCCTGAGGCGGGCCAGGGCTGTGGGGACACAGAGAGGAGGGGTCAGGGCAAAGATTCATGGGGCAGGAGCCTGGGGGCTGATGGATTTGTGGAATGAGGGGCAAGGGGAAGAGGGGCCCAGACATCTGGTCTGGGGCTTGGGAGCCCCAGAGATGGGAACCGAGGAGCAAGAGTAGGTTTGGGAAAAGGCACCAAGCTCAGAGTGGGGCTTCATGAGTGGAAGGGACCTGGGGGAACCAAGGGTATGGCAGACCTGGGTCAGGGACTCAGGAAAGGTGTGTGACTTCCATCCTAGATTTGAGAAGTCCTAGCTGTAGATGGTAATGGAAACTGTGGAAGTAGGATGGGATTGGGAAGAAAGCGTAAAATCAGAAGATGTTGCAAATGGATAATTCTATGGCCCATCTCTCCACCCATCCACCTCCTACCCACTGCCATGGAAGAGGGTTTCTTAAAAACTTGTCTCTGAATGTTTCAAGACAGACATGCTACCTCAAGTCAGGACAGTGTCCGGCACACCCACTTATAATCTTCCACCTGATGCTTCCTTCCCTTCCCTTCCTGGTCCTCGGGGACACTGAGCTTGAGACCCATGTCAGGAAGTCATGTGACCCTGGCTCTTGGGAATACCTGGACTCAAGGGAGGCACAGAGGAGGAGAAGGCCACAGATGAGGCTGGACGGGGCAGCCAGGGAACGGGTGTGCTCTGCCAAGGAAAAGGTTTTCTAGAATCAGAGCCTTTTAGCCATGACTGGTGCTGTTTCATCAGAGTCAGATGAGACCTGAATAGAAACCATTGTATTTGGGGATGTGCAGGTAACCGCTGATTTTATCGGAGACAATTTCGGTTTCGGTGGCCACACAGAGAAAGGGGTGGGTAGGAGATGAGGCAGGCACAGGGGGTGTCTGCCAATGCTGCCCACCAGAGTTTTCTGCAATGATGAAAATGTTCTATAGTCATATCCAATATGGCACCCACTGGCCACACACGTGTGGCTCCTGATCACTTGAAATGTGGCCAGAGCAACTGTGAAACTGAATTTTTAATTGTATTTAATTTTATTTGACTACAAGAAGCACTGTGTGGCTAGAGGCTATTGTAGTGGAGAGTTCAGGTTCTGGAACATTCCTTGAAGAAATTTTGCCAGGAAGGGCTCATGGGAAGTAGATGGACAGGAATGAGCGATGTGGGGCCCAGGGACGGGGTTGAGATGGGTGAAAGGATCAGGTGGGTAAACTGAGGCATGCCAGGACTCTGAAGGTTGATTCAGAAAGGAGGAGGGGTGTGTCCTGTAGTTCTCACTCTGCTAGGAGCTGGTATATTCAGTGTGGTCCTTGATTCTTTTTATTGTCTTTGTATGTGCTAAGTTGCTTCAGTCGTGTCTGACTCTGTGCAGCCCTATGGACTGTAGCCCGCTAGGTTCCTCTATCCATAGGATTCTCCAGGCAAGTATACTGGAGCGGGTTGCCATGCCCTCCTTCAGGAGATCTTCCCCACTCAGGGATCGAGCCCTAGTCTCTTAACTTTTGTCTCCTGCATTTGCTAGCAGGTTCTTTACCACTAGCGCCACCTGGGAAGCCCCTATTGTCTTTAAAACTTTTGCTAAATCCGTGGACCACTTGCGCTACTCCTTCTAGAAAATTAGTCTGTTTAAGTTGTAGCTTACTCTGTTTACACTCCAGTATTCTTGCCTGGAGAATGCCATAGACAGAGAAGCCTGGCAGGCTACAGTCCATGGGGTCACAAAGAGTTGGACACGAGTGAGAGACTATTACTCACTCACTGTTTACATAAATGCAGGTCTCCCCTGATATCTGAATCCCTTCTGGCATCAGGGACCAAAGAAATTCAGATACCTTTCCAAACAAATCCCTCGTCCCTCAACCCTCGGTGCTTGCTCTTTTAAAACTCAGGTGCCAATTCCATTAAGTCACTGGGGATAATTGTATATTTTTTTTAGGGGAAAAATGTCTCATATATGATCACCATAAATGGAAAATCCGTTCCATTTGCCGCAAAGAGAAAGAAACAAGCCATAAAAAACGATTACAATAAAAACTCAGCGGAAGTATTTACCTTCTAAATGGATACTGTTGCCAGCCTTTTTCTGAGCCGGAGGCCAACTTTTCTCTGTTAAAAAAGAAAATAGTAAAGAGTTAGGCATTACAAGTATTCTAGCACTCAGCTGAGCCTCTCTGCTTGACAGTAATCAGGAGAGCTCAAAAAGGAATGACTTTCTCACTGTGCTATTCAAGGTTATTTAAAGCTCTGTGTGGAGTTCACAGAGACTGGATCTGGTGTGCAGCCCCCATCTGAGGCAATGTTATTTCCTTGGCTCCTCACAGTTCTCTGAAGTAGGCTGTGCTATTATTGTCTTTTCATTTGAGGGGGAAATTGAGGCTCAGAGAGGTGAGCGTCACCTACTCAACATCACACAGCTGCCTTGGCCTCTAGAACATGCATGCTCTTGGAACCACTCTCTTGATTGCCCTTTTCATACAAATATTATCTATCTGGGGGCAGCAAGGACACCCATGGCCCCCGCTGCCCTTTCTCACTTCAGGCCCTGAAGGCAACAGTGAGGGTGGGGCCCTGTACATAGACCTCCGTGCCCAGGTTTGAGCCACCGTGGCTTCCTGCTGGGGGGTGAGGTGACTGTGGTTGTTCTGCCCCAATCCCTCCCTCAGACTGGTCAGAATCCAGGAGGGGCAGTGCCAGGGTCAGCCTGGACTGTGAGCGCCTCTCGAGGGACACACATTTCTACAGCATGCTTGGGGCCCATGTGGACACTCCTGGGATTCATCCTCTTTTTTGCCCCTTCCCCCCCAGGGGGACCTTGTGCCAGTGTGGGCACCCCCGGAGTGCCCACCCATCCGTGGCTGTGGAGGATGCATTCGGGGCAGCCGTGGTGACCGTATGGGACAGTGACCTGCATACCACAGAGAAGCCCACAGATGCCTTCGGGGACCTGGACTTCCTGGGCGCCGGCCGGAAGATCAGCAATGTGAGGCCAGCATGTGTGGGCAAGGCCAGGGTTGGTCAGCCGGACCGCACGCCTCAGCGTCCCAGCTGAACACTGCGTCTCCCCATTTGCCCATCCTTGTCTTCACCTCTCCTGGGTCTCTGTCCCCTCCACCCCCCGTCTTTTGTAAGTCTGTGCCTCTCTCTCTGGGTCTCTGTCCTCTCTCTGGTCTCTGTCCCCCCCTCCCTGGTCCCTGTCCTCTCCCCTTTGGTCTCTGTCCCCCCCCCTCTGGTCTCTGTCCCCCCCTCCCTGGTCCCTGTCCCTCCCTCTCTGGTCTCTGTCCCCCCTTCTCTGGTCCCTGTCCCCCTCTCTCTGGTCCCTGTCCCCCCTCTGGTCCTTGTCCCCCATCTCTGGTCTCTGTCCCCTCTCCCCGTGTCCCCTACCCTCGTGTGTCCACAGTTCCTCCGGCTCTCAGACCGCACGGATCCAGCTACGGTTTATACTCTGGTCACCAAAGTGTGGGGCTTCCGGGCCCCGAACCTGGTGGTGTCAGTGTTGGGGGGGTCAGGGAGCCCCACCCTCCAGACCTGGCTGCAGGACCTGCTGCGACGCGGGCTGGTGCGGGCTGCCCAGAGCACAGGTGACTGAGGGTGGGCGGGGCTGCGCCTCCTGGCCCCCCCAACCCCCCTTCCTTGGAGCGCTCTCCTCTCCCCTCCCCTCTCTGTGTGGCTTCTGTCTCACTCTCTGGTCTCTTTCTTTGTCCCTGCACGCAGCCAGAGTGTCTCTGGACCTCACCCCCATGCTCTGTGTCACTGTGTAGGGGCCTGGATTGTCACCGGAGGGCTGCACAAAGGCATCGGCCGGCACGTCGGTGCGGCCGTGCGGGACCACCAGACGGCCAGCACTGGGGGCAACAAGGTGGTGGCCATGGGTGTGGCCCCCTGGGGTGTGGTTCGGAATAGAGACACCCTCACCAACCCCAAGGTGGGACTCGGGGTCTTGGAAGAGGAGGGGGCTGGGGGTCTGGAGTCCCGGGTCTGAGCGGGGAGGGGGCTGGGGGTTAGGGTTAGGGGAGGGATGAGCGACTAGTGTCTGTGCCCTTGGCCCTGATGGAAAGACTCCCTGGTCTGGCCACTTGTCCCCCAGGGCTCATTCCCTGCAAGGTACCGGTGGCGCGGAGACCCGGAGGATGGGGTCGAGTTCCCTCTCGACTACAACTACTCGGCCTTCTTCCTGGTGGACGACGGCACACACCGCCGCCTGGGCGGCGAGAACCGCTTCCGCTTGGGCTTCGAGTCCTACCTGGCCCAACAGAAGACGGGCGTGGGAGGTGAGTGGCTTCCTCCACTGGGGATTCACTGGCGGAGGCTCAGGATCCCAGTGGTCCCCTCTGGTTGGAATCTGGGGACTGCAGCCAGGCGAAGTTTCCTATGGTCAAGGGCCTTCTCCCATCACTTGCTATGTTTAAAAAGATCCTTTATCTTGAAATCTACAGTACACAAAGGTGGACAGCTTGATGAGTTTTTAACAAACTGAACCCACTTAGGCAACCAGAACTCAGATCAAGAAACAGAATAATACCAGCCCTCAGAAGCCTTCTCCTAACCACACCCAAAGGCCACCTCATTGTCTGTCACAGCGTCAGGTAGTTCTGAACCTGTTTCATATGACTAGAATCATACCATCCTCACGTCTTAAATTCTGGTTTCTCATAGTCAACGTTACTTCTGTGAGATTCATCCATATCATTGCATGAATTGTAGTTTGTGATTAACCCTTAATCAAAGAAGGAAAAAAAAAAGAAGCTAGGTAATATTTTGAACTGAGTGATGGTTATGTCATGACATACCATTATGTTTGGGGGTGCAGCTAATGCTTGGGCTTCCCTAGTAGCTCAGCTGGTAAAGAATCCATCTGCAATGCAGGAGACCCAGATTTGATTCCTGGGTCGGGAAGATCCCCTGGAGAAGGGATAGGCTACCCACGCCAGTATTCTTGGGCTTCCCTGGTGGCTCAGACCGTACGTAGAGTCCTCCTGCAATGCAGGAGACCTGGGTTCAATCCCTGGCTTGGGAAGATCCGCTGGAGGAGGGCATGGCACCCCACTCCAATATTCTTGCCTGGAGAATCCCCATGGACAAAAGAGCCTGGCAGGCTAACAGTCACAAAGAGTCGGACACAACTGAGTGACTAAGCACAGCACAGCACAACGCAATACCTAGAGGGAAATCTGTAGACTTAAATGAGTGTATAAAAAAGAAAAGAAAAGGAAGGTTGAAAGTCAATGATCTGTCTCCAATTTAAAAAAATCCTAGAAATAGGAGAGCAAGACAAATCTAGAGGAAGAAGAAGCAATGAAATGATACAGACAAGAGCGTAGTCACTAAAACAGAAACAAATATCCAATGTAGAAAATCAACTGAACAGAAAGCTGCTTCCTTATAAATGTCTCTTATATTTTAAAAAGTGTCCACCTAATTCTTGAAATTTAGTTTGGGGGCAATTTTAATCTTATTTTTATCATTTTATTTTTGGTTAACAAACCATTTTATTTTTCCTCCCACTCATAGAACACACCCTCCCAGAAGAGACAACTCAAAAGTTGCTTCCAGCCACTACTTCTTGATCAAAGTCAAAGTATCCAGGGGATACGCACTAGTCTGTCGGGCCCAGTGGTTCCAGAGTCCGACTCACACATGCAGGGATTTTTTTTTAATGTAATTAATTTTTACTGGAATATAGTTGATTTACGATCTTGTGTTACTTTCTGCTGTACAGCAAAGTGACTTAGATAGCCATGATTTTTTAGATTCTATTCCCATATAGGCCATTACAGAATGTTGAGTAGAGTTCTTATTAGTTATCTATTTTATACATACTGGGCTTTATACATAATGGGCGTTGCTGGTGCCTCAGATGGCAAAGAATCTGCCTGCGATGCAGGAGACCTGGGTTCAATCCCTGGATTGGGAAGATCCCCCTGGAGAAGGGAATGGCTACCTGTTCCAGTACTCTTGCCTGGAGAATCCCATGGACAGAGGAGCCTGGAGGGCTACAGTCCATGGGGTCACAAATAGTCGGACATGCTGAGCGGCTAACACTTTCACTTTTTGTACCTGGTGTGTATGTTCACTTTTTGTACCTGGTGTGTATGTGTCAACTCCAATCTCCCAACTTATCCCTCCTGCCCTGCTTTCCCCCTTGGTAGCCATAAGTTTGTTTTCTACATCTGTGACTCTGTTTTGTAAACAGTTTCATTTGTAGCATTTTTAAAAATTCCACATATATCAATTATCATATGATACTTGTCTTTTTCTGTCTGACTTTACTCAGGATGACTCTCTAGGTCCATCCATGTTGCTGCAAATGACATTATTTCATTCTTTTTTATGGCTGAGTAATGTTCCATTATATATAATATATTATATATAATTATATATGTACACATTACATCTTATATACATATACACATTTTTTTATACATATGTACTGTGCTTAGCCGCTCAGTCATGTCCGATTCTTTTCAAGCCTATTGACTGTAGCCCACCAGGCTTCTCTGTCCATGGGGATTCTCCAGGCAAGAATACTGGAGTGAGTTGCCATGCCCTCCTCCAGGAGATTGTCCCAACCCAGGGATCGAACCCTGGTCTCCTGCATTGCAGGTGGAATCTTTGCCACTGAGGCACCAGGGAAGCCCATATATACATATACACATATATAAAGATATACACATCACATCTTCTTTATCAGTTCTCCATCGATAAACATTTAGGATGTTTCTATGTCTTGGCTATTGTAAATAATGCTCAATGAACGAACATTGGGGAACATATATCTTTTCGCATCATGGTTTTCTCCAAATATATGCCCGGGGTGGGACTGTTGGCTCACATGGTAGCTCTGTTTTTAGTGTTTTAAGGGACCTCCTTACTGTTCTCCATAGTGGCTGCACCAATTTACGTTCACACCAACAGCGTAGGAGGTCTCCCTTAATCTTATTTTTATTTTTATTTATTATTATTATTTTTTTTAATCCAGAATTTTCACTTTATTATTCACCCTTTGAGCTGTGGGAACAGGGTGGGTATGTGTGGGGAATGCTGAGGGCAGGGATACTGGGATTGTCAGGGCTAAGTACCAAGCTCATGCTGGACTGTGAGCTGTCTACCACATTGGAGATGGAAGAATTCGGAGAAATTGGTCATTTCATCCAGAACAATCTGCAGGGAGGTCTCACTGACTGGTCTTGGACCTATGTGGGTATCCACCTGGGTGGCCACAGTGGTTCTGTGCTGAAAAGTTACTATTTTCTCGATGTTACTGACATTGCAAGAGCTACAGGAAAGATCCCATGGTGATGGCAGTCAGGTGGGCCCCTGTGTAAGGTTGTCAGCACACATGGAGTGTGGAGAGCTAAGAAGTCATGGAGCTCATCTAAGAATGCTCTGGATACAGAACTTACTCTAGGCCTGGCTTGGGATGGGACAGTTTGCTTACTAATTTGCGAGTTACTTGTCAGATTGCTCAGTGATTAGAATCATTGTTTTGGAACTGAGTGATCAAATTTTCCAAGTGACAGTACATTCATCCGGGCCAGCCTGAGACCTCTTCAGCTTCCCTTCAAACTTCAAGGATGCAGGAATCATCCTGCCTCCGAGCCATTCTCTGTGGGTCTTGCCAGTGCCATTAAGAGAGAAGCTGGCCATCATCTGGTTAAGGCTAGAAAGCATCAGGCTGTTTCTGGAATCTCTCTATTCAGTTGGAAGAGTGGGACAACCCCATTAGGTACCACATGGTCAGTGTTGATGTGGGCAACCCTGTTGATGGAGGGTAAGTTGGCTGATTGCTAAGTAGGAGGGCAGTGAATGCAGAGGGTGAAATTTGTCATTATTGGGAAAAATCTACAGGTTTGCTCCCCACCACTAAACAGCTCTTTAAACCATCTTCTATGCTCAAATTAGTTTAACAAGTTAAAAAAACAAACAAACAAACAAAACAAAAAAAAAAAAACGTGCTCCGGGGAATAGGTGCTAAGAAAAAGTATAGAATTTCAGGGAGAACAGAAACTTGATTTGAACCCAGTGCTCTTTCGTGGCAAGAAAAAAGGACGGTGATATCTTCAAACCCTCTGGATCACAGTAGAAAACCAGAAGCAGGTTCGGAAAAAAGAATTCTCTTCTTTAAACCCATGTTCAGTAAAAGAACAGATCTCTTCCTCTCTCTGGAGACTGGCTGCTTCTTTTAACTGCAAAGCTGGCACCGGCAGGTCCACCATCAGGGGGGAAATAGATTTTCTTAAAGTGGGCTGAGCTGGGAGGCAGGTTGAAGAGATATCCTGTGCTTCCGGCCATCTGGGCAGAGTTGCCATTCTCCCATAAGGCAGATTCTTGAGGATAGGTTAGACATCTCTCTGGCTGGAGGAGACTTAGGAGGGACTCATACATCCCCTCAGGCTGGGGCTCCGGAACAAAGTACCCAGTGGGAAAAGCATAAGGGTAGTAAGGCTCTGGGAAGCTGGGACTGGCGAGGGAGGAGAAAGGCCACAGCTCGCCAGGCTGAACGGAGGGCCCCCTGGTCAGGGACAGTGGGTAATGATCCATAGGCATGAGACCAGATCCATTCAAGCTGCAGCTGGTGGCGCCATTTGCAAAAGATACTTCCGGCTGTGGCCTTGTCCATGGAGCAGAGAAATGCCACTGATTTGGAGCCATGTCACTATCATTCCTCAGCAGCACAGCTCCGCTAGGGCTGGAAGGGTTCTGTCCCTGGGGGCTCCTGACATTGCGCAGAGCCCTGGAGAAGTGTTCATCCACCACACTGCTAATGTCCCCTTGGAAATAGGTGAAAAGGACACAGCGGGAATTCCATTCAGTTCTGATAGGTCTCAGTGTGTGGATGATGGTCTTCGTCGCGTCTTCCATGGTGACTCAGAGGAGAGCTGTGAGCTCTTGAGGGGAGAGGCTGTCCTTTCTGCACCCAGGGAGGGACGAGGCACGCAGACGGCACTGCAGTTAATCTTATTTTTAAAATGATCTTTTTGGGGTGTAAACTGACTTTTTTGGGGTGCATAATTGTGAGTTTAGGCGTATGTACAGAGATTCATGTGGCCGTTTCCACAATCAGGACACAGACCAGTTCTGTTCCCATGAAGGCATTGGTACCCGGCCCTCGGCTGTCACTGATCTGTTTACTATCCCGCTAAGCCTCTCTCCTCCAGAAGATAAGTAAATGGAATATAATACACGCCTTTTTAAAATGGCCTCCTTTCACTCAACATAATATTTAATATTAATTTAATATTTTAATTAAAAATTTAAAAATTAATATGTGTTTAATATGTGGCAACTTTAATATGTGTTTATAGGAGCTAATCAAACCATGCCAAGGTATGTAAGGAAATTTTTATCATTGCATGAGTTGTAGTTTGTAAATAACCCACAGGTCAAAGAAGAAGAAGAAAAAAAAAAGAAGTTAGAAAATTCCTTTCCAAGCTCCAGGCCCCTCTATTGGGGTAATCAGTGTTACATGGTTTGGAGTTTAACCTTTTATACTTTTCTCTATGTTTATAAAATCCTATGCAATTATATTTCCACCTCTATGGTCTTTCTTTCTTTTATACTATACATATACATGTCACTTTCTTATAACCATCCTTTTAGGTCCAAACTTCTCTACCTTGCATCTCCTTCTAATGGTTGCATGATATTCTTTTATAATGTTTGTTCCATCTGTTATTTAGATTTTTCTCAATTAGTGGACACTTAAACTGCTATCAGTGTTTGGCACTACAAACAATGCTGAAAAAATATCTTTGTATAAATGTCCATAATTACATCCTGGTGTTTTAATTTTTTTAAACTAAAATTTCATTTTTCCTGGCTGTGCCCCACCACTTGTGGGATCTTAGTTCCCTGACCAGGGAGGCAGCTCAGGGCTAACCACTGGACTGCCAGGGAACTCCCAACATCCAAATGTTAAAAATTCTATACAATAGACCTTGAAAGTGAGATTGCTGTGTATACTAATAGTACTAGGTGACTTTCTCCAAATGTGTAGCAGTTTTCATTCACTCTCTCATCAAGAATGTGAGTTTCCTTTTCCAATCAGTCTTAACCAACTCTGGATATTCTTGCTTTAATTTTTCTTTTCTTTTCTTCCTTTCTTTCTTTTTTTTTTGCCAACTTGATGGGCAGAAAGTGATGTATCACTTAAAAAGTTTTTTAAATTTATTTTTGGCTGTGCTGGGTCTTCATTGCTGCGCTCTGGCTTTCTCTGGTTGCTGCGAGTGGCGTCTACTCTCCAGCTGCGATGCGCCGGCTTCTTATTGCCGTGGCTTCTCTTGTTGAGAAGCTCGGGCTGCAGAACTCGGGCTCAGTAGTTGTGGCACACAGACTCAGTTGCCCGCAGCATGTGGAATCTTCTAGACCAGGGATTGAACCCGTGTCCCCTGCATTGGCAAGCAGATTCTTAACCACTGGACCACCAGGGAAGTCCTGATTTCGCACTTTCAATTTGATGTTTTAATTTATCTAACCATTATTAAAAGATATAAACACATTTTGTTGGCTGATCAGATTTCTATTCAATATGAGTTGAATATGAAATGTCTGTTTATATTCTTTGCCCTTTTTGAATTGGATTCTTTTTAAAATCTTTTTATAAGAATTCTTTGTATCCTGTTGATAGGAAAGCTTTAACTGTTAGATGGATTGTAAAATTTTTAAAAGATACTTTAATTCTGGTGTCTACTTCCATAAAAATTTAACATGGTTAGATATATTTGTTGTTCTTTTTATAACTCCTTGGTTTCCCTTGGTCTTTTTAGAAAAGTTCATTCCACTCTAATGCTACACAAATATTCTAAGTCTTCTTTTTTAATATTTTATACTTTCATATTTAAACCTTAATCCATCTGGAAATGATTTTTACATATTTTGAGGAAGAGTCTACATTTTTTTCTTCCAAATGGGAAGCTGTATTTTCTTCATGACCATTTAATAAATGAACTATCTTTTCCCAGCTAAATTGAAATGCCACTTCAGTTATATATTCAGTTCCTTTATACACTGAACTACTTCTGAACCTTTTCCTCTTCTACTTCTCTGTATTTATTCCTGTGCCAAAAATATATTTCGTTTGCAGCAGTTTAAAGATGTTTAAATATATATCAGAGAAAGATCCTCCTAACTGTCCTTTTTCAACAATTTCTTAACTCTTCAATATTTATTCTTTCATGTGAATTTTAAAATTATTTTGTTCCATTAAAAAAGAAAAAAGGAAAAATACTGCCAACCTCCTTTGACTTCTCTTTTTCCCCAAACTGCATTGAATTTATGTGTTACATTGTGACAGGTTAACATGGTATTTGCTTTTCCATTTATTCATACCTTGCCCTTAAATAAGATTTTATCAATCTTATAAAAATATCCTAACTTTCTATACAAATTAATCCCTGGGTATTTTATCATTTTTGTGGAAATGTGGATAAGATACATATTCTTACTAGCTGGAAAAAAGTTTCTCTTATTAGTAGTTATTTTGAGTGGAGTCTCTCCAATTGTCTGAGAATGTAAATCATCTTTTCGTCAAATAAATACCTTTGTCTCTTCCAGCTTAAAAAAAAATACAAGTTTTCTCTCCAGTTATTTCATTTTCTTGCATTATTGCATTAGCTCAAGACACCCAGATAAGTGGGACTAATAGTAATGTCTCATTTCTTATTTTAATGGGACTAGAGTTAATAGAAAACTTTTATGAGTTTGCTATTGGGCTTTGATAAACATCTTTATTGTACTTGGATAATCCTTCATATTCCTTATTTCCTTCATTTTCTGTTTGAACTTTCATCCTCTCCTGGCTCCAGGTCAGTTAATCAGTCACAGGATTGACTCATGCCTCATTCGGGAACCCAGGAGTCCAGCTTCCCAGCCCTGTCCTCCCTTGAGAAGTTGAGCACTACTGTCTTGAGATCTGGCCCCTCCCAACACCCTCAAAGGCATGACAATTCCCATGAGCCTCAGGACTGAGGATTAGGCAGAAGCCAGGGTTCGCCCCAGGGACTCCTGGGAAATGTGATTCTCTGCCATCCCCAGCAGAGGCTGATGGGAGCTGACCAAGTCTTCTGCTCTGTTCTCCCTGCAGGGACTGGCATTGACATCCCTGTCCTTCTCCTCCTGATCGATGGTGATGAGAAGATGTTGAAGGTACAGGAGCCCGGTGGGCCTGGGGGCTGTACTCCTGGGTCCCAAGTCCTGGAGGAGGAGAGGGCTGGGAATCTAGGTTCCAGGAGGGCTGACTACTTTCTTTCCCTAACCTGCCTCCCCCTTTTATTCTGTAGCGGATAGAGAATGCCACCCAGGCTCAGCTCCCCTGCCTCCTGGTGGCCGGATCTGGGGGAGCTGCAGACTGCCTGGCAGAGATCCTGGAAGACACTCTGGCTCCAGGGAGTGGAGGGGGCAGGAGACGTGAACCCCGAGATCTGATTAAGCGTTTCTTCCCCAATGGGGACCCTGAGGTCCTGCAGGCCCAGGTAGGACACTGAGGGCCCGACTCGAACCTGAGATGGGAGAGAGCTGGGGAACTGGATTCTTGGGTCTTGAGATGTGAGGATGCTAAAGATTTGGAGTCCTGGATCCAAGGGAAGGGGGATGGGGGCCCAGCTTCATGGATATGAGGAAAGCCTAGGAACCTGGACTCCTGGGTCTGAGGGAGAAGAGGCCTGGGGGCCTGGACACCCCTAGGTTCAAGGAGTAAAGGGTGCTGGGCACCTAGACTATGGGGTCCTGCAGGGGAATTTTCTCCTTTATCTCTGTGGACAGGACCAGGGAATTGGGTGGGGGTGGCAGAATTTGGTATTCTGCAGGTGGAGAGGATCATGACTCGGAAGGAGTTGCTGACAGTCTATTCAACTGATGATGGCCCTGAGGAATTTGAGACCATCGTTTTAAGGGCCCTTGTCAAGGGTAAGACTTGGAACCCCCCAGCTTCTGCCTCTGTCAGCTCAACTCTGGACACCTCTCCTGTCCTCGGCACTTTACTCACCCTCTCTAATCTAAGTTGTGCCCCTTTTTCTCTCTTTCCTTTGGTCAGTGCCTTTTGGGGCTTTGCATGGCCCTACCGGGCAGTTTTCGCAAGATACTTTCATTATGTTCCAATGTTGCTTTCTTTCTGTTGCAACCACCCACCCATCCTTTCATCCATGCATCCAGCTGTATGTACACTGATCTATCTACCCATCATTCCCTTCATCCTTCCATTCTACTATCCATTCAACCATTAATCCATCTTGCCATTTTCCCATCCTTCTACCAATCTGTTAACAATTCCATCCACTCGTCTTTCTTCCATCTATTCATCTTTCATTTAGCCATCCATCTTTTCATCCATCCATCCATCTTTCATCCATCCATTCTTCCATCTATCCACCCACTCCCCTTTCTACCTTTCCTACATGCCTCTGATATGTTTTAAGCCCTGAGGGGTGGTGGCATCAGAGATGAACCAGAGTGCCATCTCCCAGTGAGGGACTTCTGACATTTCACTGTAGGAATGAATGATGAAAACCAACATAGGGAGCGCAGTGGCCATGTGGTAGAGGCTGATGTTGGAGCTCATTATTCATTCAGCCAAGACTATCTTAGGCTTCAGAGATAAAAGCAGTTCCTACCAGGGCTGTTGGACACATATTAAGTAAAATTCAAGACAGAAACATGGGAGAGGAACTGCTGTCAGAAATGCGAGAAAAATTCAGTTAGGAGGTGGTATTTGAGTTGGGCCTTGAAGAGCCAGTAGAACCTGGAGTTAGTAAGATGGGGGTGGTGGGATAAATAAATGCTAAGGTGGATCCCCAGGGCTCTGTGGGGATGTAGGTGAGGAGGGTCATTTTTGGGGTCAGAAGAGTTTTACATGGAAAGCACTCACCTAGATAAAAACTCCCAAGAGGCATAGTGTCCATTTTTAATGTGTTCTGAGCCCCAGGTCCTCACCCTAATTGCATCTACCCTATTCTTGTGGTGAGGTAGTTACTTTTGACTTTGGAATCAGATAAAACTAAAATTTGAATACCAGCATGGCCCCCCTCTCTGCTCTGTGACTTTGAGAAAGAGACTTTCCCTCTCTGAGCTTTAGTTTCTGTCTTTGAAAAAACTGAGATAATAACCTGGCAGGAGTGTTTTGAGCCTCAGCAGTGCCTGCCCCAGGGGAACTGATAAATGGGAGCTCTTCTTAAGATGATTCCATTTCTTGTGGGGACACATCCTTTAATAGAGGATGGCAGTCAGTGAGCAAATGTGATTCACTTCACAGAAGTTAACTTACCAGCCTCCTGGGAGAAAACGCAGCCGCTCTCTAAGATGTGGTTTGGGGGGGCAGTGGTATAAGTCTGTGGCTTGCAGCAGGGCACGTGATCACACTCAGCTGGGGAAACTGGAGATGGCTGACAGGCTCAGTGTTGGCAGAGTTGAAGGGATGGGGTTTCAGCAGGTGAGGAAGGAATGGGGGAAGGGGACGAATGCTTCTTAAAGAGTCTAGGAACACCCAGGCCCCGTGCTGAGTGGGTAGCACACATCACTGCTCCGATCCTTCACCCTTGCCTAGAAGGACCATCTCCCCAGTTTGCAGATGAAGAAACTGATGCTCAGAGAGGGGGACAGAGACTTGCCCAAGGTCACACGAGGTTGACTGCACACTTTTGGATCAAAGTTTTAAAGGCCACTTGTTCTTCCTTGTTCTTTTGAATGGCCTCAGGGTCTCCTGGAGCCCTGCTAAGGTTTGGATTTTTTTCCTGCTACGGTCTCCTTCTCACAAATACTCCCAAGTTGCAGGAAGCCAGAGTGACTCACGTTTGCTGTCATATCCTGTGCTTTCCTGCACTCAGGCTTTTGCTTGGGCTGTCCTGCTGCCTCAGAGATTCTTTTCTCATTTTAGATGCATGCTTACAAATCCTACTAGCCTTTCAAAAGCCCTTCCTCATCGTCCACCCTCTAGGAGGCTCCCTTGGGTCTCTCCATACCTCTGCGACTGTAGCCTCCTCTGGTCTTGATCACGTTCAACACCCACCTCCAAGGGGACTGATCACCCTGAGGGTGTTTATGTGGTTCTTGGACAAATTTCCCTGGAATGAGGTTCCTTCAGGGCAGAGCCTGTATCCAGTTTCTCTCTCCATCTCTCTCACTGACTGGCCCATTTTTGTTGTTGCTGTTGAGTCACTAAGTCGTGTCCGACTCTTTGCCGCCCCCTGAACTATCGCCCACCAGGCTTCTCCATTCCTGGAATTCCCCATATACTGGAGTGGATTGCCATTTCCTTCTCCAGGGAATCTTCCCAACCCAGGGATCAAACCCAGGTCTCCCGCGTTGCAGGCAGATGCTTTACCCTTTGAGCCACCAGGGAAGTCTCAATAAATGTAAAGTGAATATAAATGATTCTTTTTCCTTTTCTTGGGGCCTCTAAACCACTGGTCTGTGTCCTGTCCCTGAGCTGAATGACTTTATGCTTGTAATAGCCTGTCTTCTTAAAAGCCCCAGACTGCCCAACAACACTCACTTTATACCGAGGTTAAATGTCAGGCATCCCAAGAAGAAGCAACACAGATGCTCGTCCTGTCCCCAGTCACCCCCTGACTTCATGCCTCCTCTCCCTGTCACCCTTTCAGCCTGTGGGAGCTCTGAAGCCTCGGCTTATCTGGACGAGTTGCGTTTGGCTGTGGCTTGGAACCGTGTGGACATTGCCCAGAGTGAACTCTTCCGGGGGGACATCCAATGGCGGGTGAGGGGTTGGGGCCCGGATCCTGACAAAAGGGATGCATTCTCCCATCTCCCTGACCTCGCTGACATCTGGCCCTGTCTTCCATTATGGCCTGTCCAGCCTTCTCTTGTCCATCCGTCTCTGGTTGTCCGTCTGTCCCCATCTTGTTTCCTCTCTCCCCATCCATCGGTCCGTCATTCATGGTTCTGCACTCCCATCTCCTGGCCTTAACCTCTGACCTCCTCTGGCCTCTGCCCCTCTCTGTGCTCAGCTCTTTCCCCATTCATTCCACCCCCCACCAGTCCTTCCACCTGGAGGCCTCCCTCATGGACGCCCTCCTGAACGACCGACCGGAGTTCGTGCGCTTGCTTATCTCCCATGGCCTTAGCGTGGGCCACTTCCTGACCCCGGTGCGCCTGGCCCAGCTCTACAATGCAGCGCCCCCCAACTCCCTGATCCGCAACCTTCTGGACCAAGTGTCGCACGGCGCAAGCACCAAAGCCTCAGCCCTTCAACCCTCTGCGGAGCTCCAGCTTCCTAAGGTGGGGCAAGTGCTGCGGCTGCTGCTGGGGAAGACGTGCGCGCCGACGTTCCCAGCCGGGGGCACCCACCGGGATGAAGGCAGCAGACCGAGCGTAAGAAAGCAGGGTGGGAGCGCGCGAGCCCTGAGGACCCGGGGGCGGGGCTCTGCCAGGAGGAGGTGTGGTCAGAGAGGGGAGTGTGCGGCCGCCGGCGTGGGCGGGGTCAGGAAGGGTCCCGGGCGCAGCCAACCCATCGCGCCTTTCCCCGTCTGCAGTCTTTGATGCTGTCTGAGAAGGCCGCCTCGGAACTGATGGAGGCTGTACCCGGGCAGGCCCCCTGGAGCGACCTGCTCCTCTGGGCACTGCTGCTCAACAGAGCTCAGATGGCCTTGTACTTCTGGGAGATGGTGAGTGCTGACTTGACCTCTGACTCTGCTCTCTCCTACATTCCCGTCCTTTATTTCTACCGGACTCCAATGCCTGAGCAGGAAGGTTCTGGGAACGCCCCCCCTCCTCTCTCCATTCTTTTTTTTTAAACAAGTTTTATTATTTTTAATTTTGCCCAGACTCTGCAGCACGTGAGATCCTAGTTCCCGGACCGGGGATGGAACCCTTATCCCCGCCCACCCCCGCATTGGAAGAAGGAATTTTAACCACTGGAATGCTGGGGAGATCCCCCTCCATTCTTGATATGTGACTCTGAGTGCTGCTTCTTTCTCCTGCCTCTCCCATCATGCATTTCTTGTAACTCCATTTTTCCATTCACCATATATGCTGGGCATTTACCCCGTTCATGCATATGCATCGGGGCTTCTCCCAGGTGGCTTAGCAAAGACTCTGCCTGAAATGCAGGAGGTTGCGGGTTGGATATCTGGGTAGGGAAGATCCTCAGGAGAAAAAAATGGCAACCCACTCTAGTATTCTTATCTGGGAAATCCCACGGACGGAGGAGCCTGGCGGGCTACAGTCCACAGGGTCGCAAAAAGTTGGACATGTCTAACTAAACAACAACAGTACGTACGCCTCAACCTCATTCTTTCAAATGGTTGCCTCTGTGAGGAAGTTAGATGTTATCTGAAGATGATGGGGCGTCATTTCATCTTAATTGTGCTTGCGGTTTAGATACATTGTTGTAGCTGCAATGCAGAAGGAGACAAAACTAGAGGCAAGGACACCACGTGGGAAAGTAAAGCTGGGATCCTTCCGGCAGCCAAGATGGGGGCCTGGACTAAAGCTGAGGTGTTGGGACACATTTGAGAAGTTTAAAAAGAAAGTCATGGTATTCAGGTAGGATCAGAGATAGGCCTTATTTTTGTGTCAAAGAAGTACCTTGACAGGAGTTCTTCAGTTTTGGATTAGCATCCGGTCATCAGCTAAAGATAGATTTTTTTTTTTTAATTGAGATAAAGGTTCATCAGTGTTATAGCATGCATGAGAATATCCTTCCTTTTAAAGGTTGAATACTATTCCATTATATGGATATCCTATACTTTCTTTATCTGTTTATTTGTTGCTGGACATGTGGATTGTTTTGGAAAAGACTGCTGTGATTAGTGTCTGAACATTGGTTTGCGTCTTTGCTTTCAGTTATTTTGAGTACATATCCAAGAGTGGAATTGCTGGACCATCTAGGTCTCATTTTTTGAGGAACTGACATACTGTTTTCCACAGTGGTGTTACCATTTAAATTTCTAACAGCAATGCACAGCTGTTGATATTCCTCCACGTCTTCGCCATCACTTGTTACTTTCTTTTCTCTTCCCCTTTTTTTCCTTCCTACCTTCTTCTGTCTCTTTCCTTTTTTATAACTGTCATTCTGCTGCTGCTGCTAAATCATTTCAGTCATGTCTAACTCTGTGCGACCCCATGGACTGCAGCCTACCAGGAGCCTCTGTCCATAGGATTTTCCAGGCAAGAGTACTGGAATGAGTTGCCATTGCCTTCTCCAAATTGTCATTCTAATAGGTGTGAAATGGTACCTCACTGTGGTTTTGATGTGCATTTTCTTAACGATTGATGATGTTGAACATCTTTTCACGTGATTCTCGGCGATCTATGTATTTTTGGAGAAACGTCTATTCAAGTCTTTGCCCATGTTTAAATTGGGTTGTCGGTCTTTTTTGTTGATGAGTTTAAAGAATTCTTTATATGTTCTGGGTATTAATCCCTTATTATATATATGATTTGCAAATACATTCTCCCTTTCTGTGGGCAGTCTTTTTCTTCTATTGATAGTGTCCTTTGATGCACAAAAGTTTTACATTTTGATGAAGTCCTATTTGTCTTTTTTATTTCTTTATTTCTTGTGCTTTAGGTGGCATATCTAAGTAACCATTGCCAAATACAAGGTCATAAAGTTTTATCCCTATGTTTCTAAGGGTTTTATGGTTTTGTAACTATCATATATAATTATTTGATCTTACATGAGTCACTTCTGTCTTGCTGATTTTAAAATTCTCTCTTTGTGTTTGGCTTTCAGCATTTGGTTATAATGTTTCTTAGTGTGAATCCCTTTGAACTTTTTACTTGGATTTCTTCATCTTCTTGAATGTATAGGTTCATGTATCTCAACAGATGCGGGAAGTTTCAGTCTGTTATATCTTCAGATATCCTGTCTCTTTAGCTCGGTCCTTTCCCTTTGGGGTTCCCATTATGCCAATGTTGGTCTGATTAATGGTGTCCCACAGATCTCTTAGGGTTTGTTTATTTTTCTTCATTCTTTTTTCTTTCTACACCTCAAATTGGATAATCACAGTGGACCTATCTTGAAGTTTACAAACTCTTTCTTCTGCCTCCTCAACGCTGCTCTTAAGCCCTTTAAAAGAGTTTTTCATTTTAGTTATTGGCACTTTTCAGCTCCAGAATTTCTATTTGGTTCCTTTTTGTAATCTCTATATCTTTCTTTCTTTTTTAAGAAATCTATTTATTTATTTGGCTGTGAGAGGCCTTAGTTGCAGCAGGCATGATTTTCAGCTGTTGCACGTGGGATCTAGTTCCCTAACCAGGGATTGAATTGGACTCTCTGCATTGGGAGTGTGGAGTCTTAGCCACTGAGCCACCAGGGAAGTCCCTATACCTTTATTTCTATTCTCTGTTTGCTGAGACATAGGTCTCCTGGGTTCCTTTAGCTCTTTGTTCATAATTTCCTTTAGCTTTTTGAGCATGTTTAAGACAGTTGATTTAAAGCCTTTTTCTAGTAATTCCAGTGACTCAGCTTCCTAATTTCTTTTGCCCTGTGAATGGGTCATACTTTCTTGGTTCTTTGCAACCCTCATAATTTTTTGTTGTCGAAAACAGGACATTTTGACTATTATAATATGGCAACTCTGGAAATCAGCTTAGCTCCTCCCTTCAGGGCTTGCTGCTGTTGCTTGTGGGTTGCTGTTGTTTGTTTAGTGACTTTTCTATTTTTGTAAAGTCTGTATTCTTTATTATGTATGACCACTGAAATCCGGTTCTGTTAGCTTAGTGGTCAGATAGTGACTTGACAGAGATTTCCTTAAATGCATGCAGGTGGGGGAATAAAACTCTCCCACTGTGCAAACTAGCTGTTTGTGGAGCTGTCTTTCAACATTTGGGTAGGCTGTTTACAATTCTGCTTTGGCTTCAGCTTCCTGCTTTGGCTGAGCCTAAGAGTCAGCCAGAGGTGAAAACTTAGGGGTTTCCTTAGTCTTTTCTGAGCATGCATCCAGCTTCAGTCATGTTTGTAGCTTTCTAGATTTCCCAGTATATAAGGCAGCCTTAAATTTTTTATATTTTATTTTTGGCTGCACTGGGTCTTTATTAACTGTATTCCTGGTGGCTCATTGGTAAAGAATCTGCCTCTCAATGAGGGAGACGCGGGAGACCTGGGAGATGTGGGTTTGATCCCTGGGTTGGGAAGATCCCCTGGCGTAGGAAATGGCAGCCCACTCCAGTGTTCCTGCCCGGAGAATCCCAGGACGGAGGAGCCTGGCAGCTGCAGTCTATGGGATCGCACAGACCTGACTGAGCGCATGTGCACGCACGTCACAGCTTATTGCTGTGCAGCCTTTTCTCTAGCTGCAGTGAGTGGGGGCTGCACTCTAGTTGTGGTGCGTGGGCTTCTTATCGCCACGGCTTCTCTTGTTGTGGAGCACAGGCTGTAGGTGTGCAGGTTTCAGTAGTTGTGGTTCCCTGGCTCTAGAGCAGATGCTCACACGGACTTAGTTGCTCTGCGGCAGTGGGATCTTCCCGGACCAGGGATTGAACCTGTTTCTCCTGCATTGGCAGGTGGATTCTTTACCACTGAGCCACCAGGGAAGCCCAGTGTAGGAGTTCTTTAAACCCCTCACTCCCCCAACCATCCCCTTTCCCAGCTGTTTCCCTCTGCCCTCCCAGGTTGTTCAGAGTATCTGTTGCTTGCCTTGACTGTTATTATTTGCATCAAGGAGCCAAGGCTAATAAGTTCGTCTTTAATGTTTTCAAACACCACCTGGGAAGCCACTTCTGCTCTAGGGGAAGCTGCAAGAACAGTGAAATAACAGCCAGCCCTTGAGCCGTCCCTTCAGAGAGCAACCAGCTAGGTTGATACACACAACCACAGTTATTTAAGAGTAAGATCTGGGGCTTCTCTGGTGGCTCAGCGGTAAGGAATCCTCCTGCCAGTGCAAGAGTCATGGGTTCTATTCTTGATCTGGGAAGACCCCATAGACGTAAAAAAAGAGTAAGATCTGAGTTGTTCCCACTGATAGCAACAACCTGCAGCAGGAATATGGGCTATTTTTTTCAAGGCAACCACTGTGCTGGGGAATTGGCAATAAGTGGATTAGTTAAAATGTCACAGTGCTCTTTTACTGAAATCTTTCTTCATTAAGCATTCTCCTGTTTGTTGTAAATTTTATGTTAGATTCCAGAATTCTGAAAAAGTCGATCCTGACAGGTTTTTCTTTTTTAGCCAGCTTATTTGTTGCCATTGTTTTGAGGTCCTCTCCTCTGCCATCTCTCTCAACTTACTAGGTGGCTCAGTGGTAAACAATCTGCCTGCAGTGCAGGAGACTCAGGTTCGATCCCTGGGTCGGGAAGATCCCCTGGAGAAGGGAATGGCAACCCACTCCAGTATTCTTGCTTGGAGAATCTCCTGGACAGAGGAGCCTGGTGGGCTACAGTCCACGTGGTTGCAAAAAGTCGGACACAACCGAGCATGCAGCTCTGTTTCAGCAGGTCTGGCCAAGACGTGAGATGCTGTCTTCCTTCTTCCTTCCTCTGCCATTTTGGGTGACACCTCCGACTGTTTCCTGGTCTATCCATAACCTCTGATGTCATTTTAGTTCTGGCCCAGCCCGGGTAGTCTTTGAACCATCTGACTTCCAACATGTTCCCTTGACGTCCAGTTTCTTCCAGATCCATCTGCAAACATCCTTGGCTTCTGATTCCCTTGGTTAATTTCCGATGACCTCTGGCCTCTGTCCCTTCCCTTGATCACAAGCTTTCCTCCCATCTTCTTCACCGCCTCCGTGAATCTCACTTCAAACTCTGTCCCTACCCGTGACCCTCTGTCTCTGTCTCTCCAGGGCTCCAATTCCGTGGCCTCAGCTCTTGGGGCCTCTATGTTGCTGCGAGTGCTGGGGCGCCTGGAGACTGAGGCCGAGGAGGCAGCACGGAGGAAGGATCTGGCAGCCAAGTTCGAGGGGCTGGGTGTTGGTGCGTGGGGTATGGGTGCCTGGGGCACTGCAGGGGGCAGCCAGGAAGGGGGGTTTTAAGTCCCCCCATTCCTTCTCTAGTAACCCTGCCCCTCCGCCTGCAACCCCCTCCCCCCCTCCCTCCCACTGCCCCCCACAGCTCCCCCTCTCACACGAATGTCCCGCCCTCAGACCTCTTTGGCGAATGCTACCGCAGCAGCGAGGGACGGTCCGCCCGCCTGCTCCTTCGGCGCTGCCCACTCTGGGGTGGTGCCACTTGCCTGCAGCTCGCCACACAGGCGGATGCCCGTGCCTTCTTTGCCCAGGACGGGGTACAGGTGAGCGTCTGAGACATCCACACAGTCCTCAGCTGGACTCTGGGAAGTCTGGAGGATAAGCCCCTGCCTTGCCTTGGCGGGCAGTCGGTGGTCTTGGCCCCCTTCCTGGAGACGACCCCTCCTCCAGAAAGTCTCGGTCTTCTCCCAGAAAGTTTGCTCTTCCTCAGAGAAGCCCCACCCCCGGCCACAGGAAAGCCAACCTTCCCACTGCAAAGCACACCCCCCTAGAAAGTCCTATTCCAGGACTTCCTGTTGCTTCAAGGCCTAGGACTCTGCGTGTCTAATGCAGGGGCCTCGGTTTGATCCCTGGTCAGGGAGTCAGATCCTACATGCCGCAACTAAAACATCCCACATGCCGCAGCTAAGACTCGACACAGCCAAAAAAGTAAACAAATACTTTTGAAAAAGTTCTATTCCAGGGAATTCCCTGGCAGTCCAGTGATTAGGATTCTGTGCTTCCACTGCACGGGGCACAAGTTTGAGCCCTGATCAGGGAACTAAGATCCTGCGTGCTTGTGCAATGTGTCCAAAAAAAAAAAAAAAGTTCTATTCCAGATACAGGAATACTGGTGACTTTAGTAGGAAGTCCCGCCTCTCACACAAGAAGTCCTTCCCACTTCCCTGAGAAGTCCCCATTTCCAGGTTTCAACAATTAGAATGGCGTCACTAACAATTACCTAGTGTTCTAGGTGTAGACAAACTCTGGTTTAGGAAATCCTACCCTTCCTTTGGGAAGCCCTGTGTGCCCCCTCCGTCTCTCCCATTCTGCTAATACCAACATTTAAAAAAAAAAATATTTCTGATAATTGGGAGTAAATTTCATACCTCAGTATTGTAGTCAGCCCTGAATTTTTGCATTCTGGTTGTCAGTTTCTATTTTCTTTCTTTTTTTGGGGGGGCACACTAGTGGCATGTGGAACTTCCCTGACCAGGGATTGAACCCACACCTCCTGAAGTGGAAACATGGAATCTTAACCACTGGTCTACCCACCAGGGAAGTCCTTTATCCTGACATTTTGAAACTTCTCTTGGTTTCCTTACTCTAAATCTGACAGGGGCTCAGTGAGTCCTACCCTGAGTACAGGTTTGCCGACCCAGCAAGGAATCCTACCTTCATTGTCGGAATGACTTGTTGGCACTTCAAGTACTTTCCCAGAGTCATTTACTCTGAACAGTGGTTAAACTCATGGATTCCAGTTTTTGCCCCTTCTGTAACCTCCCTGTGCCCCATCTGTGGAAAAGGAGAAAATAATAGTACCTGTCCTCCTAGGGGAGTGGTGAAGGTTAGGTGAGCTGCTCTGTGCAAAGTGCTTAGCCCAGTATCTGGTGTATTGTGTTAACCAATGTTGGCTGTTTAACTCTACTAAAATCTGGGACAGGTGGTCCTTGCCTTTGACCCCTTTCCCTCCACCCCCACCCCCCGCCCCACCACCGCAGTGAGCATTTGCCCTGTGGTTTGGAGCAGGGTCCAGTCCTTGCCTGGGGTCTTCGGGAGGGGGTTGCGGGGGAGATTCAGGCTCCTAATCCTCCCCACCCCCACAGTCTCTGCTGACACAGAAGTGGTGGGGGGAGATGGACAGCACCACGCCCATCTGGGCCCTGGTTCTTGCCTTCTTTTGCCCCCCACTCATCTACACCGACCTCATCACCTTCAGGTCAGTCCCTGGGGTTAGACTGGCAGGTGGCGGGATTAGGGGTGGGTGGGGCGATCAGCCTCTCCTTCGGGCTCAGTTCTGGCCACCTTTCTCCTTGGTCCGTCCAGCGCTTCCCCTAACTATGCTCATTCTTGCCCTCCCCCAGACTGGGGGCTCCTTGCTGGAGGGGAGCTTTTGGGGACTCTATTCAATTCCTCTGCTCTTTGGCTGTGGCCCTGGGGGCAGATCCCTCTGGGGTAATTCCTCTCCTTCCTGCCGTGTCTCTGGGTGACCGAGCTTGAGTCTCTCTGGAGAACTCCTCTCCTACCCTCCCCATCCCTCACTCTGGGCATCCCTCCATGCCAGGAAGTCAGATGAAGAGACCACGCAGAAGGACCTGGTGCTTGACGTGGATGGCGACATCAATGGCGAAGGGCCTGTCGGGTGAGTGAAGCACCAGCCCCGCCTGGGGGTGGGGGCACCCGGGGCAGCCCCAGGAGTACCAGGTGCAGGGACCAAGGCCAGAGGGGAGAAGCGGGGCTTCAGGAGATGGGGGTTTCTTGAAGTCACTGAAAACACTAAGGAGGTTTCCCAGATGCCAAGCTCAAGGCTTGGTTCTAGGTTTGGTTCTGCTGCCAAGGAATTCCTCACTGGCAGTCAATTTGCTTCATGCTACATGTATTTCTGTCTCAACAGAGCAAGCAGAATTGGGTGGATTTGGTTCATTTAGGGATCTTTTGCCTTTTCTACTTTTCTGTCTCCAAGAACTTTGCTCTTAATCTCTATGCTGCGGTACCCATGAAGGTGTTTTCAAAATCAGAGCCCGAAGCAAATGGAATAGAATACTTACCAATTTTCTGGTAATTCTGCAGAACAGAGATGTGAAGGACTTGGTTCTGAGTCAAGCAGACCTGGGTTCAAATCCTGACTTTGACTTTGTAAGTGGCTCCACCCATGAGCCTCAACTTTCTTAACTATAAAAAGAAGGTTGTATGGTATTAGTCAGGTTAGGTTGGGTAATGCTGCAATGACAAAGCATCCCAAACTCTTAGTGGCTGGCAACAGTAAGAATTTTGTTGTAATTTACACTCTGTTTTGGGGTTGTTTGTGGCTCTGTTCTACGTGGTTTCCACTTTGGGATAAGCAAGCACCTTCTAGCTGAGATGTTGCTGGTCTCCTGGTAGTGGGAAAAGAGACAAGAACCAGGTGTATCTCTCTCTCACTCAGTCCTGTCTGACTCTTTGTGATCCATGGACTGTAGCCCGCCAGGCTCCTCTGTCCATGGAATTCTCCAGGCAAGAATACTGAAGTGGGTAGCCATTCTCTTCTGCAGGGGATCTTCCTGGCCCAGAGATCAAACCTGGGTCTCCATCATTGCAGGCAGATTCTTTACCGTCTAAGCCACTGGGGAAGCCCCAGTGGCAACCCGGGAGGTACTGGACCTTAAAGCCTCCACTTGGAAGTGACACATGTCACTTTTGCCCACATTTCATTGGGAAAAGCTAGTCCTAATTCTCCTTAGCTCCTAATTCTCCCTCCGGGAGGGAACCAAAATATTTGGTCCACAGTAATACAGTGTACTCATTCGCAGTTGAGAAGACCCCCTGGAGCCTGGGAAATCCCATGGACAGAGGAGCTTGGTGGGCTACAGTCCATGGGGTCACAAAGAGTCAGACATGACCGAGTGACTAACATACACACACACACACACACACACACACATCTCTACTTTAACCACTTGAATGGGAAAAGGGAGGAACCTCAGCCCGAATATTCTAGAAGAAAAAAATGTTTCTGGTAACTGCTAGAAACATGGTCAGACTGCCAGAAGTCTGTAAAACATACCACCTACTGTGAAACAAGTCAAAGTTAAATATATTATTTATACATATTTTTTTTCTGAGATAATGCACAAAGAATATAAAATATTTGTCAAGGTAGAAGAGGAAACTAAAAAAAAAAAAAAATGGACCTCTGAAATAAATTAGACAGAAGGGCCCAGTGTCAGGACCCATAATGGTGTCCTTGCCTGGTGAGTTTCCAACATTTGTACCATATGATAATGATAACAAGAGATGATGGGGACTTCCCGGGTAGTCCAGCGGCTGGGACTCCGTGCTTCCAATGCAGGAGGCCTGGGTTCCATCCTTGGTCAGGGAACTGGATCCCACAAGCCACAAGTTGGACTTTGCATGCCACAACTAAAAATCACAATGAAAATCGAAGATCCCGCATCCTGCAACTAAGACCAGGCACAGCCAAATAAATAAATAAAAATAAATATAAAAAAATAAATGATGTTATAGAAGACTTACAGTGGGCAGCCAGTGTACTAAATCATTTTGAAATCAGTTCATTTAATCCTCTCAACAACCATATGCTATTGTGTCAATTGTTATCCCCATTTTACAGATGAAATAACTGAGGCATTAAGTCACCCACCTCAGATCATGTGATTGACTGGTCACTGGTGGGAGGTGGGATTTGAACCCAGATCTTCTTGTTCCTGAATCTGTGCTCTTAGCCACTGTGGAGAGCCACCTTCCTGGAGAACTTCTTTAAAGGACAGATTCCTGGTGCTCCCTCAGTGAAGCATCCAGGAATCCATGTGTGCCTGACTTCAAATCTTGCTTGGATTTAAGATGGCAGACTTTGGGGAGCATTCTGACCCACCACATATTTTTGTTACCAAGTCTATGTTTTCCATTCTCCTTTCTTTTTTTATCTTTATTTTTTAAAACTGTTAATTTCTGGCTGCACTGGGTCTTTGCTGTGTGAGGGCTTTCTTTATTTGCCACGAGTCGGGGCTCCTCTCTAGTTGCGGTGTGCGGGCTACTCATTCCAGTGGCTTCTCTCGTTGTGGAGCACCGGCTCTAGGAGCCTGTATTCCCTGCACTGGCAGACAGATGCCTAACCACTGACCACCGGCGAAGTCACTAGTTCTTCTTTCTGCACCTCACTTAATCTTTAACTTTTACCATTCTTTCTGCTTACTTGTTCTAGAACAGCTTTATTGAGATAGAGTTCCCATACAGTCAGTTCACCCATTTACGGTGTACAATTCTCAGTCGTTTTCAGTATATTCACAGGGTTGTGAAATCATCGCAAAATTAATTTTAAAATATTTTCATCACTGCAGCAAGAAATCTTGTATCTATTAACAATCTCACTCCCCACTCCTCCCTTCCCCAGCCTCAGGCAGCCACTAATTCACTTTTTGTCTTTATGGATTTGCCTGGTCTGGATATTTCACGTAAATGGAGGCACACACTGTGGTATTTTGTGACTGGTTTTGTTAATAACTTAGCATCATGTTTTCAAGATTTATCCACCGTGCTTTATCCCTTTTTAATTGCTGAATAATATCCCACTGTTTGAATCGACTACCTTTTATCTATCTATTCATCAGTTGATGGACATTTGGGTTGTTTCCACTTTAGGGTTTCCTTTCTGCTTTTTTTTTTAAGACAGGATGCCTTTCCAAGCCAGTTTATTTTTCCTGTTAGCTTTCCGAATTTATTATTAGTAGTAGTATTCATTTTGCTGTTTCTGATTTGAGATCAGAATTAAGAATTAGGATGTAATTGGGAAGAGTATCAGAACTCAGGTGAAAAGGGTCAGAGATATGAGTGGACCAAGAAGGTTAGAATTCAGTTAAGGCTATACACTGAGAAAAAGAAGGAAGAATTAACTGAGAAAACTCGGCTAGATAACCTGCTATTGGTTGTGGGTCAGAAGTTAACACTCAGGGATGGAGTTCCATGGAGGAATTTGGTGCTTTTCTAGATATGAGGAGATGTAAGAATTGGGCTCATAAGATCAGCACCTGAAAATATCTATCTGAAAACCTGTTCTTCCAGTTTTCCCCAGAGCACAGAGTGCCTCATTCCTGCTCTCCACCCTAAACTCCCTTCAAGGGGTGTTGAAGGTCAGCAGCCGCAGCAGCACCCGATTTAATCCTTGTAGAGGCAGATGTGTGCTAAGCCACTTCAGTGTCCGACTCTTTGCAACGCCATGGACTGTAGGCCACCAGGCTACTCTGTCCATGGAACTTTCCAGGCAAGAATACCAGAGTGGGTTGCCATTTCCTTCTGCAGGGGATCTTCCCGACCCAGGAATCCAACCCGCATCTCTTAACCACTAGTGCTGCCTGGGAAGCCCTGTAGAGGCAGATGGCAAGCGCCAACTGTAGTTAACAGAGTCCCCAAACCTGGGGAACCGAGGTCATGAAATGAGGAGCTCAGAGGTTATATTTTAGGGCCAGAGGTCAGGTAGATGGTCCAAAGTCAGATGGGGAGTCAGAGGTTGTGAGGGTGAAAGAAGAGGGACTTGGAGCCAAAAGCCAGACAAGAGTCAGAGGTCAGTCCAGAGGCCAGAGGTCAGAAGGGTGGGGAAAGTCAGGGGTGGAAGCTCAGCAGTGTCGAAGGTAGATTTCAGGGGTTAGAGGTTAGATCAGGGGTCAAAACTCAAGGAGATGGAGGGTGTCAGACTTCGTTTTGGGTTGGGCAGCATCAGAAGGCATGAAGGTGGGGACTGACTGGAAAGCAGGATGAGGGTAGGAAAGCTCAGCCCTGATGATGGTGAAGGTCAGGTGCAGAGATCAGGTTGAGCCCTCTCCCTCCTCCCCATCTCTCCCTCACAGACCCACAGACCCCCCTGAGAAGATGCCCTTGGGGGAACTGAGGCCGCCCAGACACAAGGACTGCTGTGGGGGGTGCCCGCCGCGCCTGCGCCGCTGGCCGCAGTTCTGGGGGGCGCCGGTGACGGCCTTCATGGGCAACGTGGTCAGCTACCTCCTCTTCCTGCTGCTGTTCGCCCACGTGCTGCTCATCGACTTCAAGCCCGAGAGGCCCAGCATCCTGGAGGTGCTGCTCTACTTCTGGGCCTTCACCCTGCTCTGCGAGGAGTTCCGCCAGGGCCTGGGCAGCGGCCTGGGCAGCCTGGCCATGGGGGGACCCGGGACAGACTCTCACCAGGCCCCACTGCGCCGCCGCCTGCACCTCTACCTCTCCGATGCCTGGAACCAGTGCGACCTGGTGGCCCTCTCCTGCTTCCTCCTGGGTGTGGGCTGCAGGTGAGTGCCCTGTGACCTTGCATGCCCTGCCCACTACGACCTCTGACCCTGTCTTCCTGGGGGAGGGAGGGTGGGGATGGGAGGTGAGGAGCGGGGTTAGGGGTCTCAACTCTTGGCTTCTCTGCGGCAGGCAGCAGCTAAATCCAGTTCTGCTTCTTCTTGTCTTTCTTTTTCATTGATGTATAATTGGTGTACAATATTATATCAGTCGCAGGTGTACAATATTGTTGTTGTTTAGTGGCTAAGTCGTGTCTGACTCTTTGCGACTCATGGATTGTAGTCCCCCAGGCTCCTCTGCCTGTGGGATTTCCCAGGCAAGAACACTGGACTGAGCTGCCATTTCCTTCTCTAGGGGATCTTCCTGACTCAGGGATCGAACCTGCATCTCCTGCATTCGCAGGCGGATTCTTTACCACCAAGCCACCTGTGATATCAGTTGCAGACGTACAGTATGGTGGTTCACAATTTCAAACCAACTCCGCTTTTTTTTTCCTTAAAAGAATATTTAAAGAACATATGAAAGCGAAAAAACAAGTTGCAGACTGTGAGATGATATTTACAACAAAACCACCAAGGATCGGGATCCAGAGTATAAGAGCACCTACCAAAAAATATACACATGCACGAGATCAGTGAACCCAATAAATTAAAAGCTGGGACTATGAAAAGGCAGGTGGTAAAGTACATGTGCCATTAGATATGAAAGGTGCCCAACTTTTTTTCTTAAAAAAAAGCTCAGATCCCACCTTGATTGACAGTACTGGCTAAAGATGTTCTACAAGTAGTCTGCTCACACGTGGATACCTGGCTTTGGGGCTGATGGGATAAAATGAGAATCCCACTGCTCTTTGTTCTGTTAATAGACCTGCACTTCACAGGATGTTTCTCCAGCCCTCAACCTGGTGCCACTGGACAGAGCCCCAGTCCCTGACCTGGTCTGGGTCTGCCCTTCTCTGCAGAGCTGCCTCTCTGATTCCTTTCTCTCTTCCTCATCTACACTCCAGCCTCTCTGAGAACTACTTGCAATTCCTTCTTCACAAGGCCAGTGGGTTTGACCTTGATCCTCCGTATTTTGAATCTGCATGATTATAAAATGGTAATCAGAATTCGACTGACAGAGTCTTATCACGGAAGTATTTTCTAGTTACTTTAAACTGCCTCGATCAATTGTATATTGCAGGGCAGTGAAAGTAGCTTCAATTATTTTCTTTTTCAGTTTCTGAAATTACTTCCGTTTGATTATTATTCGAGTTAAGTTTTACAAGTATTTGGTTCAGTGTTCATGTTTTTAATCCATTTCAGATTTTGCTAAAATCTGCTCAAACTATGTTTGTGAATTTTACTTTGTGACTTTAATTCTGTCATGTCTGATTTTCCTGGGTCAAATTTCATAGTTTTAAGTTTCATCAGGGAAGCGCCTGAGTATCTTATCAACTTTTTACTCCCTGATAAATCAGGGTTTCCCTGATAGCTGAGTTGGTAAAGAATCCGCCTGCAACGCAGGAGACTCCAGTTCGATTCCTGGGTTGGGAAGATCCCCTGGAGAAGGGAAAGGCTACCCGCTCCGTTATTCTGGCCTGGAGAATTCCATGCACTATACAGTCCACAGGGGTCCCAAAGAATTGGACACGACTGAGCGACTTTCACTTTCACTTACTCCATAAAAGTCTTGAGTTTCTGCTTATTTCTTAGCTAATTAATAAAACAAATTGTGAGGAATTACCTTAAAGTATTTTCTGTTGCCCAGGTTGGGATATATGTATATATAATGTTAGTTCATTTCTTCTATAGTTTCTAGACCATGTTGTGTGGTGCCCAGAGAGAGGGCAAAGGGAAAATCAAAATATCCTTGGGAATACATTATGTTGTCTTTGGGTCTTGGAACATGCGGTTCCCCCACCCTGAAACACGTTTTCCTCCTCTCCTTGGCCAAGCCAGCCTTCTGTATTTCCTTTCTGCCTCAGCTTTACTGTCCGTGTCTCTGAAAGTCTTCCTTTTTCCTTCTCAGACTCTGGGTCTCTCCTTTGTGTTCCCCTAACATCCTGAGAGCTCGCCACCATAGTGCTTAGATCATGGTTTTTGCGTCTCTCTTCTCAATGCAAGATCATAAACTCCTGAAGCCACATCTGTCTCATCTCCCAGCAACTTAAAATGTCTCTGAATATAGTCTATTCCCAAAGAAATGCAGAAGTACATCCTTACTGAACAAGATTATGTCCCAGTACAGAAGAGAATAAAATAGAAACCAATTATCTTCCTCAGCCATCGCAAGATTCCTCCTTTTTTTTTTTTTCAAGCTTCCTCCTTTTCTCTGTAATTATCTCCATCAACAGTTTGGTGAACATCCTGCCTGTTCTTTCTCTATGCATTTACATACTTCTTCTATACACAGATATTATACACAGAAGATACTGTATGTTTTTTAAAATTCATCCTTTTATTGAAGGATAATTGCTTTACAGAATTTTGTTCTTTTCTGTCAAAGATAGTATATGTTATGTATTCTTTTGCAACCTCTTCTTTTTCTCCATAATATGTCCCTGACATTCTTTGCATGTTAGTATTTGCAAATATTCTTTGTTCTTTAAAAATGCTGCACCTGATTCCTGAAGAAGAGGTTTTAGCCAGTCATTGCTGGCTGAAGCAGCCAGGGAAGACTTCTCCTTGCCAGATTTAATGAATGAATGAATTCTTTTCATGAGACAGTCGGACTAAAATTCTGAACATCGAGAGAGAATCAGACCAAATACTTCTCTCTAAAGCGTCTTTCATTTTCTACTTGAGATAACAGGAAGTTTTAATCAGATATTAGCTGCTCTGAGTCCAGTACTCTGATGATATTAAAAAAAAAAAAGTATTAGCTGTTAGAACACCGATGCTTTTGAAGAGAGCAAAGAACTTTGTGGTCACAACCTAGTGACTGTTTATAGGGGATGAAAGATTCTGACACCCCCTTTCATAATAATCTGGACAGTGGACAGCAATGACCCTCTATTCTTTTCAATATTCTATTGACACACTGAGAGGTATGGTTCCTCTGTGCTGTCTTAAAAATGGTACAAACTAACTTGACATGAATAATTTTTTCAAACAGCACGAAAAGAAAGTTTTGTAGAACCTTGTGCTTCTGTTTATTCCTTGTATTTTGTATCAAGTATCTTCTGAGGGGAAGGGGCTAAGGCCCTGTGCTAACATTCTTTAGAAATACTACTGATATTTTAGATATTTTTGTCAACCTCATTGTTTTCTAGATGGAGGAAGAATTATTGCATAGGGGGAAAAAGAAGTCCAAAAATCTCGGTTTACACAGGACAAATTTCCAGCGTTCTCTAGAACTGAATGGATGAACCGTTTTATTTTGCCAGTCCCTTCTGGACGGACATTTCAGTTGTTTCTAATTTTTTGTTATTCCAACGTTATAAAAGTTTACATCCCGGACGTACACCTTGTGGGTCAAAGGGTGTATGTATTTTTGAGGTTCATTGCTTTCCTTGTAAAAATAGCTTCTTCCAGCCACACACCCACCATCTGGGTAAGACACTGCCCCCTTGAGGACATGCTTGATGATACCTGATATTTTCAGTCTAAGACGGCGGAGCATGGTGGGCTGCCGTCTATGGGGTCACACAGAGTCGGACACGACTGAAGCGACTTAGCAGCAGCAGCAGGAGCATTTAACCTTTACATGTTCTACCAATATGATGGGGAAATAGGGCGTCCCCTTGTTTTACTTTATGCATCCAAGACTCCTAGTTGGGTAAGTTGGGCACCTTTTATATCTAATGGCACATGTACTTTATCACCTGCCGTTTCATAGTCTCTGTCCCAGCGTTTAATTTATTCTGTTCACTGATCTCGTGCATGTATATATTTTTTGGTAGGTGCTCTTATACTCTGGATCCTGATCCTTGGTGGTTTTGTTGTAAATATCATCTCACGGTCTGCAACTTGTCTTTTCGCTTTCATATGTTCTTTTAACATTTTTTATTCTTTAACTTTTCATTTTGAAAAGCCCTTAGGCTTATAAAAAATGTTGCAGAAACAGCACAAAGAATTCCCGTACACCATTCATCCAGATCCCCCAAATGTTAACATCTTACATTTCAAAACTAGGAGATTTTATTTAAATTTCATCAGTTGTCCACTGATGCCCTTTTTCTGGATCAGGAGCCAATCCAGGATTCCATGTTGCCTTTAGTTGTCATGTCTCCTTAATTGTATCTGGGACAAGTTTTCAGTCGATCTTTAACTTTTACGATCAGTCCAGACTAGTTAGTAGAATTTGCCTCCATTGGAGTTTGTCTAGTACTCCTTCAGGATCAAATTTAGGCTATACATTTTTGGCAGAAAATTTTGCCTTTCTTTGTCCATCATATTTATGTTATCTCTCAATAAGCATAAGTTTTATATTTCAAAGTAGTTACTTTTTCAGTATTTTCTTTTGTCATGATTTTGTGTCTTGTATATAGGACTCTTTTTCTTATATGACAGTTATCTTATTTCAAGTTCATGAAGAAATTCTTCTATATTTTCTTATTAAGATTTTATGTCTTACCTTTAACTTTAGGTTTTTAATCCCTTCAAAGTTTAAGTACATGATGATGCAAAACAGGGATATAATTTTCGTTTTCCCCTTAGGGATTGCTGACATTATTCACTGTTTGACCTTCTTCTGTGAATTGTGTGTCCTTATCCTTTATCCATTTTCCTGTTAGGCCCATTATCTTCTGCTTATTGGTTTGCTGGAATGCTCCATATTTTGCCATTTATAGGTTGGGCAAATATGCCTGCGTTTCCCCAACTTGATGTTATAGGGACCTCCCTTCCAGCTTTTTGCTAAGGCTGTTTTTCATATAGCCATTATTTAATGGGTACCAGCGCTCTGCAAGGCCCAGCTTGGCAATGTCACCGTGCCAAATTTTGAGTAAACCCCAGCTGAACTGGAGTGGGGAGTGTCCCAGTTCTGGCCTTGGAGAGGCCACATCCTTGCCTTCCTTCAGTCTGGTGTTGGGAAGACTTGGGGCTTTCTTTGCACCCTGTAACCCTTGAGTGACGTCTGCCGCGTCTCCCCATACCCTAGGCTGACCCCGGGCCTGTATGACCTGGGCCGCACTATCCTCTGCCTTGACTTCATGATCTTCACGTTGAGGCTGCTGCACATCTTCACAGTCAACAAACAGCTGGGGCCCAAGATCGTCATCGTCAGCAAGATGGTGAGGGGTGGGGTCGCGCTGGTGTGGGCGGGGCCTGAGGGTGAAGGGGGCGGAGCCAAGAAGCTGTCAGGGATTCGCTGTAACTGAGCCTCTGGTGAGGAGGAGGGGCTTTGGGTATGGGGGCGGGGCCAGAGTAGGGAAGGGCGGGGCCAGGCTTGGTCTCATCTTCCCCTTCTGCAGGTGAAGGACGTGTTCTTCTTCCTCTTCTTCCTTGGCGTGTGGCTGGTTGCCTACGGGGTAGCCACTGAGGGGCTCCTTAGGCCCCAGGACCGTAGCCTCCCGAATATCCTGCGCCGCGTCTTCTACCGGCCCTACCTGCAGATCTTTGGGCAGATCCCTCAGGGGGAGATGGACGGTAAGGAGGATGAGAGGATCTGACAACCAAGTGAGCCCCCCTCCTCTTCCCCTATCTCTGGGTCTCTGACCCTTCCTTCTTTTTCTTTGCGTCTCTGTCCCCCTCTCTTTCTTCGATTCTGTCTCCCTCTCTCCAGGTCTTTGCTCTCCTCCGCCCTCTGGATTTCTGTCTTCCTTAGGTCCCGTCCCTCTGGCTCCATCTCTGACTGTCTCCCTTCACAGTGGCCCTCATGGAGCACGGCAACTGTTCAATGGAGCAGGGCTCATGGGGGCACCCCGAAGGGAACCTCTCGGGCAAATGCGTCTCGCTTTATGCCAACTGGCTGGTGGTGCTCCTCCTTGTCGTCTTTCTGCTGGTGGCCAACATCCTGCTGCTCAATCTGCTCATTGCAATGTTCAGGTGAGTCCCTACCACCTTGGTGGCTCAGACCGTAAAGAGTCTGCCTGCAATGCAGGAGACTCGTGTTTGATCCCTGGGCTGGGAAGATCCCCAGAAGAAAATGGCAATCCACTCTAGTATAATTGCCTGGAAAATCCCATGGATGGAGGAACCTGGCAGGCTACAGTCCATGGGGTCCCAAACAGTTGGCACAACGGAGTGACTTCACTAATGCTCTCTATTGATCTGGCCTCACCCAGCATTACCCTTGACTCCAGAGTGACTCTTCAACCCAGTTTAACCCTTGACCCCAGCATGATTTTTGATCCCAGTCTAAGTAATTCTAGTTTTAGTCTCTGAACTCTGATTCAAATCTAATGCTGGCTTGTTCCCAAATCCAGCCAGAGTGTGCTCTTGACCTGGACTTTGGAATCTGATCCGCTTTCTGAATCCAGGCTGAAGATTAAATATTTTTAAATTGTGGATATATATATATATAATATAAAAACTGCCACCTTCTCCATTTTAAAGTATACACTGCAGTGACATTAATTACATTTATAACGTTATACAGCCATCAGTCAGTCAGTCAGTTCAGTCGCTCAGTTGTGTCTGACTCTTTGTAACCCCATGAACCGAAGCACACCAGGCCTCCCTGTCCTTCACCAACTCCTGGAGTTTACCCAAACTCATGTCCATTGAGTTGGTGATGCCATCCAACCACCTCATCCTCTGTCATCCCCTTCTCCTGCTTTCAATCTTTCCCAACACCACTGTCTATTTCCTAAGCATTTTCATCACTCCAAACAGAAAATGTATAACCACTAAGCAAAGGATAACTTCTCATTTTCCCCTCCCGCCCCGTCGCTGGTAACCTCTACTTCACTTTTCTGTCTCTATGACTCTGCCTCTTGGAGGTACATGGAATCATACAGTATTTGTTCTTTTGTGTCTGGCATAATGTTTTCATTGTACAATCATGTTGTAGCATGTACCGCTACTCCATTGTTTTTTATGGCTGAACAATACTGATGTACTGATAAAAGGCATTTAGCTGATCCATTCATTTAATGAGACTTGGGTTGTTCCATCTTTTGGTTATTGGGGATAATGCTGCAATGAACATTGGTGTTCACATATCTGTTTGAGTCTCTGTTTTTCTTTTGGTTGTATTTCTAGACTAGAATCCTGGGTCATGTGTTAATTCTGTGTTTAGCTTTTCCACATCCTTACTAATAGGTGCTTTCCTTATTAAGAGGTTATAGCCATCCTAGTGGGCATGAACTGGTTATTTCACTGTGGTTTTGATTTGCATTTTCCTAATGACTAGTATTCTTGACTGGAGAATCCCTTGGACTAGAGAATCCCGTGGACTGTCCCCTGGCAGGTGACAGTACATAGGGTTGCAAAGAGTCAGACATGACTGAAGCAATTTAGCATGCACACATCCCACTTATAATCCTTTTAATATGTGGTTGAATTAGGTTTCTAGTATTTTGTTGAGGATTTTTCATGTATATTCATAAAGGATATTGGTGTGTAATTGTGATATTTTTATATGACTTTAACTTCCCTGGTGGCTCAGATGGTAAAGCGTCTGCCAACAATGTGGGAGACCCAGGTTCGATCCCTGGGTCAGGAAGATCCCCTGCAGAAGGAAATGGCAACCCACTCCAGTATTCTTGCCTGGAAAATCCCATGGACAAGGAGCTTGGTAGGCTGTAGTCCATGGGGTCACAAAGAGTCAGACACGACTAAGCAACTTTGCTTTCACTTTCACCTTGATATCATCATGGTAATGCTGGCCTTGTAGAACAAGTTGGGAAGTGTTCTGTCCTCTTCAATGTTTTGGAAAAGTTTGAGAAAAATTGGTGCTAATTCTCTTTTAAATCTTTGGTAAAATTCACCAGTTAAGCCATCTGGTCCTGGGCTTATTTTGTTGGGACATTTCTGATTAGTGATTCCATCTCTTTACTTATTATAGGTCTTTTGAGATTGTCTATTTCTTCTCGAGTCAGTTCAGGAAATTTGTGTGTTTCTAGTAACTCTTCCATTTCCTCTAGGTTGTCTAATCTGTTGGCACACAGTTATTAATAGCATTCTCTTATAATGCTTTTTGGCTTTCCAGGTGGCGCTAGTGGTAAAGCATCCGCCTGCCAATGCAGGAGACCTAAGAGACACTGGTCCCATCCCTAGCTGGGGAAGATCCCCTGGAGAAGGAAACGGCAACCCACTCCAGTATCCTTGCCTGGAGAATCCCATGGACGGAGGAGCCTGGTGGGCTACACATAGGGCCGCGAAGGGTTGGACACGACTGAAGCGAGTTAGCAGACACATAATGGTTTTTCGTAGGATTCTATAAGGTCGATAGGAATGTCCCCATTTTCATTTTTGACTTTAGTTACTTGTGTCCAGGCTGACTTCTGAACCTGACTCCAGTCTCTACCTAATTCATGATAGCTTTCCCAACTTGATCTCTGACATCTGACTCCAGAGCCTCCTAACCCAGCTACTGACTGCCTCTCACTTTATTGATCCTGACATCTGCCTTCTGCCTTGGGTTTCAAACAGATATTGCCTGCCAGGTTAATCTTGATCCGCTTTTCCAAGGGGCGCCTCTACCTCTACTGACTCTTGATCTCCGGTCCCGACAGCCATACCTTCGGCAAAGTGCAGGGCAACAGCGACCTCTACTGGAAGGCGCAGCGCTACAGCCTCATCCGGGAATTTCACTCTCGGCCCGCGCTGGCCCCGCCTCTCATCTTCATATCGCACGTGCGCTCCCTCATCCATCGATTTCGCAGGCGCCGGGCGCGCTTGCCACCGTCATCCCCAGCCATCGAGCATTTTCGTGAGAGCCCGGCTTGGCCCCAAAGAGAGAAACTCAGAGGGCGGAACCCGGAGAGAAAGAAGAGCATGTATATGCAGGAGGAGGACGCTCAGGAGCATTAGTGGGCAGGGCTTTTGGGCATGGGGTATTAGTGGAAGGCCAAGAACGGTGAGGAGGCGCGGTCTGGGAGTTCACTGAAGCTCGAGGTTTTGGGTAGGGAAGCTGGGTCTAGGAGCGGGCGTGGCCCGAGGATGGGCAGACCCTTTGACTCTATTCTGACCCCACTGTCCAGGGGTTCACCTCTCGAAGGAAGCGGAGCGGAGGCTGTTGACATGGGAGTCAGTGCAAAAGGAGAATTTCTTGCTGGCGCAAGCTCGGGACAAGCGGGAGAGCAACTCTGAACGTCTGAAGCGCACGTCGCAGAAGTGAGGGCGGGGCCTGGCTCTGGGCGGGGCTTCTGGCCTCCGGATCGATCTGGTGACTTCCAGCAAAGGCCCGGGCTAGAGGTGGAGCCTACGGGGGCAGGGTCCTGGAACCCTAGGGAGGAAAGCAGAGCTCTTTCAAGGTGGGGAAGGCTGGTAGGCAGCTCACATGCACCTAAAACCCTGTATTCCCAGGGTGGACACAGCATTGAAGCAGCTGAGACAGATCCGCGAGTACGAGCAGCGTCTGAAAGGCCTGGAACAGGAGGTGAGGACCCCGGGCCAGGCTGGAGGAGGATGGCTAGGGTGAGGGGCAGCAGGTCAGGTGCCCTGATGTCTTCCGCTGCTCCCCAGGTCCAGCACTGTAGCCGTGTCCTGGGCTGGGTAGCTGAGGCCCTGAGCCGCTCTGCACTGCTTCCTCCAGGGGGACCGCCGCCCCCAATCCCACCTGAGCCCAAAGGTCAGTGTTTACCTTGTGTTTACATGTCTGGCGTCTGTCATCACCTACGCGCGTGTCCCTGCTTTCCGGGTCTCTTCCCATATCTCAGTGTTTCTTTCACAGGCCTTCCTTTGTCCCTGGTTCATCCTTGGTCTCCTTTGCGCTTTTTGTGCAGCTTTCTTTTTGCCAGTCTCTTTGTTTTTTCTGCCTTCCTCTCTATGCCCATCGCTTCTTTTCTCTCCTCTCTTCCCCCAGACTGAGCCCTACTGGTGGACGTCAAGGAGTAGCTGCCAGAGGGAGTTTTGCTCCCAGAGTAAGGCCTAGCAGGTCCTTGACTCCTGCACCTGGCGACCTTGTCTTTGAGGTGAACCGGATACCCATGTACTGCCACCTCGGATGCTGCCAGGGTCACTCAGGGAGTGTCACCCAGGCGAACCACGGCAGGCCTGGCGCCTCCCAGAACCAGCCCTGCTCTGAGAGGATGAGCCTCTGGACCTCAGGTGTTCCCGCTCTGAGGGCTGTATCACAGCCCTCTGGAGTGCAGAAGGCTACCGGTCCTTGCGGTGTAGGGACCGGAGTCCACTCACAGCTCCCCACACTGGGGAAATAAAGCCATCTGAGAGGGGTGGGGTCTGAATGTTGGATTCTTTGGGGAATTGGTGGGTGGCTAGGTCCTTTGGGAATGGCAGCTGAAGCCGGGGGTGTGTTTGGGGTCCGTGGTCCATCTGCTGCTGCATTTCAGGTATCACCGGGGCTGTTTCTTCCTCTCAGCCCCACTATTCCTGTCTGACTCAGGCCCAGAACCTCTTGTCTGCACTGCTTGATGACTCTCATTTCAGTGGGACAAGAACCCCATCCATCTGTACCCCCCAACATCCATTCCTGCCTACCAGTGCAAAAAGAACTTGGAGATAAAAAGCAGATTATTTCCTGGAGGAGGGGTGGGTGGGTACTGTGTACATCTGCTTTGGCAATAGGGGAACAGATGATGCAAATTTGAGTAGATAACTGCATATGTGTCTTTAAAAAGTCTAATTAGTGGAAAATTGCAGGCCACGCATGCACAGAATTGAGGCAAATATGCATCATTATACATGCCATTTAACTAAACAACCCGCAACAAACTAAACTGGTAATGACAAGGCTGAACTGACAGCAATTATTAGTAAGATAGCAAGAAAGCCACCAACAACACACATCCAAAAATGAAAACCAAAACATCCTTTTTCCAAATTGGAGGAATTCCAACTGTCTGCCACTTTGGGTGCAGAGTAGCTTTGAAATATTGCCAAGTGTTTTGTGGCAACCAGCTATCTCTGGAAGATAACTGAATTAATTCTCGGTAACCCAAGTAGTAATAGCATTAGTAATGACGATGGTGGCAACAGCAGCTAACGAGTGCTATGTGCCTGGCATTGTGTTTAAGTGCGTCACAGGTGCTAAATCCAGGAATTCTCATGAAAACCATATAAGGTAAGTGCTAATGTCTCCATTTTGCAGATTAGAAAACAGGCACAGTAAAAATTAAGTGACTCACACAAAGTCACAGAGCTAGAAAATGGTCCCGTAGAGAAGGGAATGGCAGCCCACTCCAGTATGATTGCCTGGAGAAGGTGGGTTACGTCCATAGGGTTGTAAAGAGCACTTGCTGTGATGTGCTTCTGTGCTCAGTCGTGTTGGACTCTGCGACCCAGGTCTCCCTCATTGCTGGGGGATTCTTTACTGTCTGAGCCATCAGGGAAGCCCAAGAATACTGAAGTGGGTAGCCTATCCCTTCTCCAGGAATAGAACTAGGGTATCTTGCATTGCAGGCCTATTCTTTACCAGCTGAACTACCTGGGAAGCTCCTTGCAGGGCCCCAGGATCACAGAACTGAGTATCTAGAAAGGCCGATTTGAAGCAACTTAGGACACAGCTCAAAGGGGACACTAGAAGGAGAAGCAAAAGGTAAAGCAGAAAAAGAAAGATATATCCATTTAAATGCAGAATTCTAAAGAATAGCAAGGAAAGATAAGAAAGCCTTCCTAAGTGAACAATGCAAAGAAATAGAGGAAAACAATAGAATGGGAAAGACTAGAGATCTTTTCAAGAAAATTAGAGATAACCAAGGGAACATTTCATGCAACAATGGGCACAATAAAGGACAGAAACGGTATAGCCCTAACAAAAGCAGAAGAGATTAAGAAGAGAGGATAAGAATACACAGAACTGTACAAAAACGATCTTAACGACCCAGATGAACACAGTGGTGTGATCACTCACCTAGAGCCAGACATCTTAGAGTGCAAAGTCAAGTGGGCCTTAGGAAGCATCACTATGAACAAAGCTAGTGGAGGTAATGGAATTCCAGTTGAGCTATTTCAAATCCTAAAAGATTATGTTGTGAAAGTGCTACAGCAAATCTGGAAAACTCAGCAGTGGCCACAAGATTGGAAAGATCAGTTTTCATTCCAATCCCAAAGAAAGGCAATGCCAAAGAATATTCAAACTGCTGCACAATTCCACTCATCTCACCTGCTAGCAAAGTAACGCTCAAAATTCTCCAAGCCAGGCTTCAACAGTACGTGAACTGTGAACTTCCAGATGTTCAAGCTGGATTTAGAAAAGGCAGAGGAACCAGAGATCAAATTGCCAACATCCATTGGATCATCGAAAAAGCAAGAGAGTTCCAGAAAAACATCTACTTCTGCTTTATTGACTAAGCCAAAGCCTTTGACTGTGTGGATCACAACAAATTGTGGAAAATCTTTGAAGAGATAGGAATACCAGACCGTCAAGAAGCAACAGTTAGAACTGGACATGGAACAACAGACTGGTTCCAAATAGGAAAAGGATTACGTCAAGGCTGTATATTATCACCCTGCTTATTTAACTTACATACAGAGTACATCATGAGAAATGCTGGGCTGGATGAAGCACAAGCTGGAATCAAGATTGCTTAGAGAAATATCAGTAACCTCAGATGTGCAGATGACACCACCCCTATGGAAGAAAGCAAAGAGGAACTACAGTGCCTCTTGATGAAGGTGAAAAAGGAGCCTGAAAAAGCTGGCTTAAAACTCAACATTCAGAAAACTAAGATCATGGCATCCGGTCCCATCACTTCACACAGCAAATAGATGGGGAAACAATGGAAACAGTGAGACTTTATTTTGGGGGGGCTCCAAAATCACTGCAGATGGTGACTACAGCCATGAAATTAAAAGACGCTTGCTCCTTGGAAGAAAAGCCATGATCAAACTAGACAGCATGTTAGAAAGCAGAGACATTACTTTACCAACAAAGGTCCATCTAGTCAAAGCTATGGTTTTTTCAGTAGTCATGTATGGATGTGGGAGTTGGACTATAAAGGAGGAGAAGGGGATGACAGGGAAACCAGATGGTTGGGTGGCATCACTGACCCAATGGGCATGAGTTTGAGCAAGCACTGGGAGATAGTGAAGGACAGGGAAGCCTGGCGTGCTGCAGTCCGTGGGGTCACAAAGGGTTGAACAGGACAGTGACTGAACAACAGCAGAGGGAGAACGGCAACTGGAGGAGGAAGAAGGGACAGGCTGCTTCTGGTTCCTGAGCACAGCCTCATAGCATTGCTTTCTCTGATTGCAGTTTTCATCTCCCCCTCCAGCACTCCCATGAGAAGTTCCGTGTATGCCCTCAGTCACACCCACTCCATCCTGGCAGCCCCCTTTTTAGAGTGGATTTCAGCTACCAGAAGCACTTCTCCAAAAGTTTAGGTTCTGCTAACTCTATTCTCTTCCCTTTGTCTCTCCAGTCCCGGGGGTGATACCTGCTTCCTGCAGTTTACTATTTCTGTACTAACTCTGTGTTTCTATTTCTTTCCCAGTTTTCTGAGACCAGTTTGATATACCTAGTTCAGTTTAGTCGCTCAGTCTTGTCCGACTCCCTGCCACCCGATGGACTGTAGCACCCCAGGCTTCCCTGTCCCATCACCAACTCCCGGAGCTTGCTCAAACTCATGTCCATTGAGTCGGTGATGCCATCCAACCATCTCATCCTCTGTCGTCCCCTTCTCCTCCTACCTTCAATCTTTCCCAGCATCAGGGTCTTTTCCAATGAGTCGGTTCTTCACATTAGGTGGCCAAACTATTGGAATTTCAGCTTCAGCATCAGTCCTTCCAATGAATATTCAGGACTGATCTCCTTTAGGATTGACTGGTTGGGTCTCCTTGTAGTCCAAGGAACTCTCAAGAGTCTTCTCCAACACCACAGTTCAAAAGCATCAGTTCTTTGATGCTCAACTTTTTATATAGTCCAACCCTCACATCCATACATGAGTACTGAAAAAACCATAGCTTTGACTATACAGACCTTTGTTGGCAAAGTAATGTCTCTGCTTTTTAATATGCTTTCTAGGTTGATCATGGCTTTTCTTCCAAGGAGCAAGCGTCTTTTAATTTCATGGCTGTAGTCACCATCCGCAGTGATTTTGGAGCCCCCTGTTTCCATTGTTCCCCATCTATTTGCCGTGTGAAGTGACGGAACTGGATGCCATGGTCTTAGTTTTCTGAATGTTGGCTTAGCTTTAAGCCAACTTTTTCCCTCTCCTCTTTCACCTTCATCAAGAGGCACTCTTCGCTTTCTGCCATAAGGGTGCTGTAATCTGCATATCTGAGGTTATTGATGTTTCTCTAAGCAATCTTGATTCCACCTGTGCTTCCTCCAGTCCAGCGTTTCTCATGATGTACTCTGCATATAAGTTAAATAAGCAGGGTGACAATATACAGCCTTGACGTAATCCTTTTCCTATTTGGAACCAGTCTGTTGTTCCATGCCCAGTTCTAACTGTTGCTCCTTGACCTGCATACAGATTTCTCAGGAGGCAGGTCAGGTGGTCTGGTATTCCCATCTCTTCAAGAATTTTCCACAATTTGTTGTGATCCACACAGTCAAAGGCTTTGGCTTAGTCAATAAAGCCAAAGTAGATGTTTTTCTGGAACTCTCTTGCTTTTTCGATGATCCAATGGATGCTGGCAATTTGATCTCCGGTTCCTCTGCCTTTTCTAAATCCAGCTTGAACATCTGGAAGTTCACAGTTCACGTACTGTTGAAGCCTGGCTTGGAGAATTTTGAGCGTTAATTTGCTAGCGGGTGAGATGAGTGGAATTGTGCAGCAGTTTGAATATTCTTTGGCATTGCCTTTCTTTGGGATTGGAATGAAAACTGATCTTTCCAATCTTGTGGCCACTGCTGAGTTTTCCAGATTTGCTGGCATATTGAGTGCAACACTTTCACAGCATCATCTTTTAGGATTTGAAATAGCTCAACTGGAATTCCATTACCTCCACTAGCTTTGTTCATAGTGATGCTTCATAAGGCCTACTTGACTTCGCATTCCAGGATGTCTGGCTCTAGGTGAGTGATCACACCACTGTGTTTATCTGGGTCATTAAGATCTTTTTTGTACAATTCTTCTCTGTATTCTTGCCACTTCTTAATCTCTTCTGCTTCTGTTAGGGCCATACCATTTCTGTTCTTTATTGTGCCCATCATTGCATAATATTCTCTTGGTATCTCTAATTTTCTTGAAAAGATCTCTAGTCTTTCCCATTCTACTGTTTTCTCCTATTTCTTTGCATTGATCACTGAGGAAGGCTTTCTTATCTCTCCATGCTAGTCTTTGGAAATCTGCATTCAAATGGATATATCTTTCCTTTTCTCCTTTGCGTTTCACTTCTGTTCTTTTCTCAGCTATTTGTAAGGCCTCCTCAGACAGCCGTTTTGCCTTTTTGCATTTCTTTTCTATGGGGATGGTCTTCATCCTTGTCTCCTGTACAATGTCATGAACCTCGGTTCATAGTTCATCAGGTACTCTGTCTATCAGATCTAGTCCCTTAAATCTGTTTGTCACTTCCTCCATATAATCATAAGGGATTTGATTTAAGTCATAACTGAATGGTCTAGTGGTTTTCCCTACTTTCTTCAATTTAAGTCTGAATTTGGCAATAAGGAGTTCATGATCTGAGCCAGTCAGCTCCCAGTCTTGTTTTTGCTGACTGTATAGAGTTTCTCCATCTTTGCCTGCAAAGAATATAATCAGTCTGATTTCAGTGTTGACGATCTGGTGATGTCCATGTGTAGCATCTTCTCTTGTGTTGTTAGGAGAGGGTGTTTGCTATGACCAATGCATTCTCTTGGCAAAACTATTAGCCTCTGACCTGCTTTTTGTACTCCAAGGCCAAATTTGCCTGTTACTCCAGGTAGCTCTGAACTTCTTACTTTTGCATATACTGGAAGACCCCTATTTATTTCTGTTGAAATATTTGTATGACAGGAAAACTCCAGGTCTGGCAGGTAGAAATCTGAACATGAGTCCTCAGATGGAGAGACACAATCTCCACGTCATTTCCACACATAAATCAGTTTTGGAAACCAAACGTCCTGGAATTGAAGAGGAGGCTAGGTGTTCTTGAGGAATTATAAAATACTATAAATTTATATTTGAATCTTTCCTACTTGTATGTTTTCCCCCAAGGCACCCATTTTACTTCTCCATTGCGCAGCCTTAGTGTGGTGGGTATCCTGATCCCTTTGCATGACCACTGGTGACCACAAAGCACTTGTCTTGGTGCTGTTTTTGGAAGCCACACAGAGTTTACCTGGACCATTACGGAGGTGGAAGGTATCCCCTCCTAGGAGATGGTAGGTCACCAGCAAGGCCAGTAAGTGACTGGGTGTCCATCAAGCAAGATTGAGCAGGATAGCCATGATCTGCTAGTCTAAGGTCCTCCGGAAGGGCTGCTGAGTGTACGGGACAGCTGCGGCATTCACTAGTCTGTGATGCAAGAGAACCATATCCCTGAGATACCTGCTCTGGGGACTTCCCTGGAGGTCCAGTGCTTAAGACTCCGAGCTCCCAGTGCTTGGATTCAACCCCTGATTGGAGGACTAGGTCCCACGTGCCTCAGCTAAAGATCCCACATGTCACAACTAAGACTGAAGATTCTGCCTGCCGCAACTGAGACCAGGCTCAGTATAAATAAATAAATAACGTGCTTAGTCGTGTCTGACTCTTTGCAACACCATGGACTGCAAATGACCTCCCCAAGGACCTACCAGGCTCCTCTGTCCGTGGGATTTTCCAGGCAAGAATACTGGAGTGAAATGCCATTTCCTATTCCAGGGGATCTTCCTGACCCAGGGATCGAACCCTAGGCTCGATTTCTCACATCTCTTGAATTGGAAGGTAGATTCTTTACCACTAGCACCACCTGGGAAACTCAAACAAATAAATCAGTAATAAAAACAAACAAACATTATATCTGCTCCAGTCTCAGATATGGGGAAGGGAGAGTGGCCATCTGTAGAATATGCAAGCCACTTAAATCCTAAACAAGCAGGTCATTTGAACAAGAGGTTTATACAGAAAGGAAAACTCCAGATAAGAGACTGCAAGTCATCAGAGAAAAGGAGGGGGCAGGGTGCAGTGAGGACTCATAAACGAATGTGCTTGATGACTGAAGGCTGAGGACCTGCTTTGTTACAGGGACAAGCTGGGCTAGAGCAGACAGCTGTGAAGGCTGGGCAGAGCTAAGGGGCAGATTCGCAAACCTAGACTGCACTAGAGAAAAACTGGGTATCAGAGATGTTTTTGTCTTTTCTGGGTGAATACCTAAGATAGGGGGCCTGGATCATATAATAAGTGGAATCTTAGTTTCCTGACCAGAGGTTGAACCTGGGCCCCAGCAGTGAAAGCTCTGAGTCCCAACCACTGGGCTGCCAGGGAATTCCCCCTGTATAACTTTTTCTGAAGTGGCTCAACTTTTCCTAAGTCGTTGTACCTTTCGCATTTCCACCAACAATGTACGAGAGAATTTTAATTTCTCTGCATTCTCACTAGTCCTTGCTGTCATCAGTTTCTTTTAATTAGCCATTCTAATAGATTTGTAACGGTGTCTCACTGGGGCTTAATTTGCCTTTCCCAAATGATTAATGATGTTGAGCATCTGTGTAGCTTTTTTGGTGACGTACCAGTTCAACTCTCGCTCATTTAAGAAATAGGTTGTTTTCTTGTCAGTAAATTGTAAAATTTAATGCGTTGTGGATACACCTATATCAGATATGTACTTTGCAAATGTTGTCCCTCAGTAGGGAGCTTACTTTTTCATTTTCTTAATAGTGTCTTTCGGGGAGTGGAATCGTTAAATTCGCAGTGACATTTTATCAGCATTTTCTTTTACAGTTGGTGCCTTTTTGTCCTGAGAGATCTTTGACTAACCCAAGTCGCACAGGTTCTCTCTTTGAATTTTACAGTCTTAGGCTCACACTTAGGTCTGCACTCTGTTTTGTGGCCATGCAGTGCAGCTTGTGGGCTCCTAGTTCCTGGACCTGTGCCCTTGGCAGCACAGACTGCGAACCATCGGACCACCAGGGAGGTCCCTGCAATCTCCTTTGAGTTCATTCTTATACATAGGTTAAATACATAGGTTTTATACATACCTCTAGTCGAGGTTGTGTAGTTTTGCACATGGGTGACTTAATTGTTCAGCATCATTGGTTAAAAAGACTCTTCTTTTCCCTGTTATCCTGGCACCTTTGTTGAAGATCAGTTGGCAGTAAACGATGTATATAGGTCTATTTCTTTTTTCTTTTTTTGGCCATACCACAAGGCATGCGGGACCCTAGTCCCCCCACCCGTCTTTGAACCCGTGCCCCCTGCAGGGGAAGTGTGGAGCCTTAACCACTGGACCGCCACAGCAGTCCCTGTGTGGGTCTATTTCTGAGCTCTCTCTTCTGTTCAGACAATCTCTTCTATGTCAGTCTTTTCACCAATACCATACTCTTTTGATTACTGTAGCTTTCTACTACAATAAATCTTGAAATTGGGTAGTGTGAATCCACCAGCTTTGCTTTGCCTTTCCAAAATTGTTTTAGTTGTCCTAATTCCTTTGATGTGTTTTTAAAATACAAACTTTGGTATCTGGTTGTCAATTTCTCTAAACAGCCTGTTGGGATTTTGTTTGGATTTGTGTTGAATCAACAGATTAATTCAAAGTGATTGACATCTTAATGGTATTGTATTATCTAATCAATGAATATTGCATATATCTTAATTTGGTTAGGTTTTTGATTCTGTCATGAATGTCTGTGGTTTTCAGCATACAAATCTTGCACATATTTTGTTAGATGTATTCCTACACAAAATGATGTTGTATATGATTTTGTTTTTTAGAATTTCTAATTGCTTATTATTAGTAAGCAGAAATACTTCTATTTTTTGTATATTGACCTTGTATTCTATGACCTTGCTGAACTCACTTACTAGTTCTAGTATTATTTTTTCAGATTGTGTAGGATTTTCTTTGTCATGTTACCTGAGGCAATTTTATTCTTTCCAATTTGCATTTTTTTGTGTGTGGTAAAGTACATATAACGTAGGATTTACCATTTTAACCCTTTTTAAGTGTATAATTCAGTGGCATTTAGACCATTCACAACGTTGTACAATCGTTACCCCTGTTGAGTTCCATGATTTCATCACCCTACACCCTAACCTTGTATCCGGTGAGAACTCACTTATTCTCCTCTGTCTCCAACCCCTTGGCAACCAGCAGTCTACTCTTCTCTCTAGGGATCTGCCGATTCTGTACATTTCTTATAAATGGAATATGTGGTCTTCTGTGCCTGACTTCTTTCACTAACCACCCTGGTTCATCAATGCTGTTGTATAACTTCATCCTTTCCATAGCTGAATAATATCCATAGTGTGGATATATAACTTCAAAAAATCCATCAATCCTCTGATGAACATTTGGGTTGTTTGTGTTTTTTAGATATTGTGACTAATGCTGCTATGAACGTTCAGGTACAACTTTTTGTTTGAACACTTGTTTTCAGTTTTTTTGGGGGGCATATAACTAGGAGTGGAATTACTGGCAATTCTACAGTTTCTGAAGACCTGCCAAATTGATTTTCACGGTGGCTGCTCCATTTCACATTCCCACCAGCAGTGTATGAGGTTCCAAATTCTTCAAATCCACATCAACACTTGTCATTTTCTTTTCTTTTTTTTTTCCAGTTTTGGTCTCCTGGTGGGTGGGCTTCCCGGGTGGTGCTAATGGTAAAGAACCCGCCTGCCAATGCACGTTAGACATAAGACACACTGGTTTGATCCCTGGATTGGGAAGCTCCCGTGCAGGAGGGCATGGCAACCCACCCAAGTATTCTTTCCTGGAGAATCTCACAGAAGTACCTCCATAGCCATTAGGCCAGTCCATTAAAACTGTGATTTCCCTTTCCTATTCAGGGCTTCTACACAGTTTCTGTAGCCTGCCATGAAGAGGGCAATATATGCTACAGTCCCTGGATGGGAGAATCCCCTGACACTTATGGGGCGATTAGGCTACAGTCCATGGGGTTGCACGGAGTCGGATCCGACTGAAGCGACTTCATACATCCTGTGTGACATTTCACTGTGAGTTTGATTTGTATTTCCGTAATGACTAATGACACTTAACTTCTTTTTATGTGCTTTTTGGCCATTTGTATATCTTTGGAAGAAACGGCTTTTTAGTAGTGACCTCCACTGCTTCTATAGCACTCCCCACCACCCAATCACAGTTAACAAGGATGGATGGGTCTCCAAGGAAGACAAAAGCAGACCTTACTGTCCAAGTCATCATCTTAAGGACTATGTAGGCTTAAATAGACATGTCATAGCTTAGAAAAGACAAACTGTTGGTCCTGCACTCCCTGACTTCAAAGGATGTTCAACAAGGATCAGTCTTTGTGGAGTTTGCAGACAGTACATCCTCCAGGTGGAAATTTCACTAAAGTTGATGCTGTAGTCCCTGACTCATGCATGTTCCTCAAGGAGGAAAGAGCACTTGAATTTGACTGATAAGGGTCACTGTGAGGGAAGGGAAGGCCCAAATGCCTCTACCTTGCAGAGTAGAGGCATTTGGGCCACTTCAGTGTGCTGCTATGTCTTCCTTTATTGAATATATAATTGGTACTGATGTTTTAGTCCCACGTGTAAAGAACCCGCCTGCCAATGCAGGAGACACAAGAGACGCAGGTTCAATCCCTGGGTCGGGAAGATCCCCTGGAGTAGGAAATGGCCTGCTGCTGCTGCTAAGTCGCTGCAGTCATGTCTGACTCTTAGCGACCCCATGAACTGAAGCCCGCCAGGCTCCTCTGTCCATGGAATTTTCCAGGCAAGAATATTGGAGGAAATGGCAACCCACTCCAATATTCTTGCCTGGAAAATTTCATGGACAGAGGAATCTGGTAGGCTTCATTCAGTCCAGGGAGTCTCAAAAAGTCCGACACGACTGGGCGAGTGAGAGGCTGATGTTTTACGTGTTCATCCTGTCATCGCCCCATAAGTGTCAGGGTGTTCTCCCATCCAGGGACTGTAGCAGGTGTCGTCCCCTTTATGGCAGGATACAGAAACCACGTGGAAGGCCCCAAGGAAGGGAAATCACAGTTTTAACTGCTTATGGCCATTTCCCAATACAAGAGCGCCACCTGCCGGACTCACCTGCTACATACATCCCTTTCAAGAAAAGTGAAAGTGAAGTCAGTAGTGTCCGACTCTTTGCGACCCCAAGGGGCCCGCCAGGCTCCTCTATCCATGGAATTTTCCAGGCCAGAGTACTGTACTGGGTTGCCATTCCCTTCTTCAGGGGATCTTCGTGACCCAGGGATTGAACCCGGGTCTCCCGCATTGCGGACAGATGGTTTACCATCTGAACCACCAGGGAAGCTGCTATTAACTGCTGCTTTGCCAAAGAATGTTCAAACTACCGCACAATTCCACTCATCTCACACGCTAGCAAAGTGATGCTCAAAATTCTCCAAGCCAGGCTTCAACAGTACTTGAACCGTGAACTTCCAGATGTTCAAGCTGGATTTAGAAAAGGCAGAGGAGCCAGAAATAATTGCCAACATCCATTGAATCATCGAAAAAGCAGGAGAGTTCCAGAAAAACATCTACTTCTGCTTTATTGACTGTGTGGATCACAACAAATTGTGGAAAATTCTTGAAGAGATGGGAATACCAGACCACCTGATCTGCCTCCTGAGAAACCTGTATGCAGGTCAGGAAGCAACAGTTAGAACTGGACATGGAACAAGAGACTGGTTCCAAATAGGAAAAGGAGTAAGTCAAGGCTGTATATTGTCACCCTGCTTATTTAACTTATATGCAGAGTACATCATGAGAAATTCCAGGCTGGATGAAGCACAAACTTGAATCAAGATTGCTGGCAGAAATATCAATAACCTCAGATATGCAGATGACACCACCCTTATGGCAGAAGAAGAACTAAAGAGCCTCTTGATGAAAGTGAAAGAGGAGAGTGAAAAAGCTGGCTTAAAACTCAACATTCAGAAAACTAAGATCATGGCATCTCGTCCCATCACTTCATGGCAAATAGATGGGAAAACAATGGAAACAGTGAGAGGCTTTATTTTCTTGGGCTCCAAAATCACTGCAGATGGAGACTACAGCCATGAAATTAAAAGACACTTGCTCCAAAGCTATGACCAACCTAGATAGCACATTAAAAAGCAGAGACAATCCTTTGCCAATAAAATTCTGTATAGTCAAAACTATGGTTTTTCCAGTAGTCATGTATGGATGTGACAGTTGGACTATAAAGAAAGCTGAGCGCTGAAGAATTGATGCTTTTGAACTCTTGAGAGTCCCTTATACTGCCAGGAGATCCAACCAGTCAATCCTAAAGGAAATCAGTCCTGAATATTCATTGAAGGACTGATGCTGATGCTGAAGCTGAAACCCCAATACTTAGGCCACCTGATGTGAGAGCTGACTCATTGGAAAAGACCCTGATGCTGGGAAAGATTGAGGGCAAGAGGAGAAGAGGACAACAGAGGATGAGATGGTTGGATGGCATCACCGACTCAATGGACATGGGTTTGAGCAAGCTGAGGGAGTTGGTGATAGACAGGGAGGCCTGGCATACTGCAGTCCATGGGGTCGCAAAGATTCGGACATGACTCAGTGACTGAACTGAACTGAAGCTCCATTGAAAGGGACTGCCTGACCCATCGAGACATGTGACTGTCTGACTTGATTCCTCCATTGTGGGGTAGGTCAACTCAGTTCAGTTTAGTCACTCAGTCATGTCCGACTCTTTGCAACCCCATGAACTGCAGCACACCAGGCCTCCCTGTCCATCACCAACTCCCAGAGTCCACCCAAACCCATGTCCATTGAGTAGGTGATGCCATCCAACCATCTCCTCCTCTGTTGTCCCCTTCTCCTCTTGCCCTCAATCTTTCCCAGCATCAGGATCCTTTCCAATGAGTCAGCTCTTCACATCAGGTGGCCAAAGTATTGGAGTTTCAGCTTCAACATCAGTCCTACCAATGAACACCCAGGACTGATCTCCTTTAAGTCAACTATTAAGGTATTAAATGGTTAAATGTAAATGGCATGTTTAGGGACACAGCTAGGCTGATCCTCAGGTCATCTCAGTTTTGCAATTGAAAAGTAGGGGCTTCCTCTTTGGAGAAAACTTAACCACCACCCCCGACCCCACCCAAACACACACACACTTCCTGAAGCAAAGCTGCTGTTTCAGTGAGGTCTTCGATTTACACAGGTTCTCTAAAGTGACTAGGCCTGGATCATTGCTTGTTGGGCTGAGTTAAAAGCTAGTGGTTGGTGGTCCAGTAGTTAAGAATCTGCCTGCCAACGCAGGGGACATGGGTTCCATCCTTGGTCTGGAAAGATCCTACATGCCATGGGCAACGAAGCCCATGCACCACAGGTTCTGAGCCCACACCCTAGAGCCTGTGCTCCACAACAAGAGAAGCGATCATGATGAGAAGCCTGCGCACCTCAAGGAAGTGTAGCCCCTGCTCGCCACATCTAGAGCAAGCCCGCCTACAGCAATGAAGACCTGAGGTAGCCAAAAATTTTTTAAGTTTATATAAAAAGTGGAGGAGAAGGGGTCACAGCAGTCATCCAACCCCGAGGTCAAATTTGGAAGACACTGCAGTCAAGGATAGGTGGGATTTCCTATTCTCCCTCCGTTCCACATGCATCTGGTGTTAATGGCTGTTGGACCCATCTCCTCAAAAATCAACTCAAAAAAATTTCTGACTTTACCTTCTTCCTCTCCTCCTGGTCCACACGACTTATTTGGGCAGGTTGGGCACTGAATGTGGTCCTCCCAGTGAGGTTGCATCTCTTCTTGGCTGCCTCCTGATAAGTAATCTCCTGAGATCTAAGGGATGGGGGAGTTATATAGACCATTTTGAGAATTTAGGATTCTGCCCCCTGACCATTCTTGGGTCACCCTTCTTTCTGCTGGATGGCCTCATGGTCATACCCTCCAGGTGGCTGCCTGGCACAGTGGGCCAACTAGAGAGTTCAAAGTGATTTCTGGTTTAGTCACCAGCATTCTTCTGTAGGCATCATATGGCCCTAGATCAGGGGTTGGCACACTACATGCATTGTGTGTGGGATAAATCTGGCTTGTGAGCTAAGAATGGTTTTTACATTTTTTAAGAGTTGTAAAAATCAAATAAAGAGAATACAGTCGGCTCCCTTTGCATCCACATGTTCCACCATCCATGGATTCAACCACACGTGATCAAAAATATGTGAAAAAATTTTTAGAAAGCAAAACTTCCCCCACTGGCTATTATTTACATAGCATTTATTTATATTAGGTGTTACGTAATCTAGAGATGCGGAGAAGGCAATGGCCCCCCACTCCAGTACTCTTGCCTGGAAAATCCCATGGACGGAGGAGCTGCAGTCCATGAGATCGCTACAAGTTGGACGTGACTGAGCAACTTCACTTTCACTTTTCACTTTCATGCGTTGGAGAAGGAAATGGCAACCCACTCCAGTGTTCTTGCCTGGAGAATCCCAGGGACGGGGTAGCCTGCTGGGCTGCCGTCTATGGGGTCGCACAGAGTCGGACACAACTTAAGCGACTTAGCAGCAGCAGCAGCAGCAATCTAGAGATGATTTAAAACATACGGGAGGATGTGCGTAGATTATATGCAGATACTGCATCATTTTATATAAGGGGCTTGAGCATCTGAAGATTTTGGCATCAGGGGAGTGGGGGAGGGGAGTCCTGCAAGCACTCCTGAGGGACAGGATTGTATGCCATAGAGACCATGTCCTGAAAAACCAGAAATACCATCTAGCCCTTTATAGGAAAAACTTGCAGAACTGTCTTAGCAGAAACTACTTGCCAAGGTTCCTCACGTGGCTTCCCCAAGCCAATGTCATGGGCACTCAGACTGCGGTTAACAAAACTCACCCCTCCACATACACACTGCAGGACCATCCTAGCCAAGACACCTCTTCCTCCACAGCCCACTGCAGAGGGGCCTGAGGCTCCCACCCCATATTCCCCAAGATCACCAATCTCCCCCCACACAGAGGCCACCTCACATGTCCTCAATTCCCTCCCAAGCTGTGGCAGCCCCTCAGACCAGGGAATGCAGTTTGCATGCTGGTACCCTAGATGCAAGGGTCAAGAAGCACTTAAAAACCTGGTGGGGAAATGAAAAATGAAAGGATCCCAGACGGGGAGTCAGACCACCTCGCTTCTCTCTCCACCTGGGTCGCTGACTGGTTGATTTGACCACAGGGCTGTCCTTTCTTTTCTCTGAGCCTCCTGCGATATCCACTCCCTGAAAGGAGAGGTGGGAGAGGGAGACTGGCCACAGGCCTGTCTGTTAATGCCTTGTTCAAGGATTAACAGGGGCGGGGGGGCTTCTCATAGCATCTGGGAAGGTGTCCTCCATGCCAGGACTTCTCACTCATCCCCAGCCTCACATAAAACCACCTTCTGACTACCACTCTGCCTGTAGGACTCACCGTCTACACTGGTCTTTCTCTTACCCCACCAGATACTCGGCGATACTGATTCATGGTGGCCCTTCCTGACTCTGAGAGGGGAGGAGAGACACAGAGGGGAAGGTGAGGGTGGAAGGGGGACCAGACGCACTCCAGCTCCTGGAGCTGGATCATCCTAGACCCAGGGTCCATGGAGAGGAAGGGAGGAGGCAGGAGGCCACAAGGGGAGTCTCAGGGCAGGAAGGGCCTGGGGCCTCTGCCTCTTCCAGGGCTCTCTAAACGGGGTTGGAGAAGCCATTGGGAATGCAGGAAGAAAAATTTAGAATTTCTACTTACATCTGCTTTAAACCAGTGAGCAAAACAAATGAAACTTAACTGACATCAGGTATATAGCATAAGGGGAGTTCACAGGTAAATTTTCTACCTAGGTTGGGGATGTTTTTTCAGAAAGTGGGTACTGATAAATGTGTGTCATAAAAGATGTTTAGACATGTTTGAGGTAAATAAAAGGTGTACATGAAGATTTGAGACGTGACTGGGAACCAGAGTTGGGGATGATGGAAGCTGGCATTGATCCTCAAGGTCATGACCTTTGGGGGGTAGGCAGTGGGAGAGAAGGGTTTTTGCCCAGGAAGTCACTAAGGGGTGTGGCTTCCAGAAAGGGCCTAGGTCCTCCACCATTGCCCCCCAGCTGCCTTAACTCCATGTGGCATTCAGAGAGGCTGTGCTATGCTTAGATGCTCAGTCATGTCCCACTCTTTGCAACCCCATGGACTGTAGCCTCCGGTGTCCATGTGGATTCTCCAGGCAAGAATACTGGAGTGGGTGGTCATGCCCTTCTCCAGGGGATCTTCCCAACCCAGGGATTGAACCCAGGTCTCCCGCATGGCAGGTGGATTCTTTACCGTCTGAGCCACCAGAGAAGCCCATTCTGGAGGCAGAGGGGTGTTATCTAACGCCCACAGAAAACCCTAGTAAGGTCCAAGTTCTCTATGCTTCCCTGTGCTGATCTCTCTGAAACCAGCTAATCCACCTCCTACGGGTAAGGGCCTCTATCCCAAGTGAGAATGAAGCATAACAGCCAGCTAGCGAGGATCCGAATGTTCTAGGCATACTTCCCTCTTGGTAGTAGTGACAGGAGAGCTATGGGATAGATTCAGAATGGCCACCAACTCCCAAGTTAGCTTTAGGGATTAACACGCGTTCTGGACTGAGTGACACGATTGATGCAAAGTTCCTCACACAGTTTGGCTCAACTCCAGCACACAGAAGGGTCCCCAGAGCAGGAGGAAACTGGGGTCACCAGACTGGATGCTCAGTTTGCCAGAGGTTGGCAGTTTGGAGGGTGTATGTGTGGGCGGAGGCTGACATCTGGGCTATTCACCCAAAGAACAACTATGCCCGAGGCCTGTGCATGGAGGGGTGGGGCCCCAGCGGACCCATTTATTAACTCACAGCATTGCTGTCTCAGCCTCATTCTGAGAGAGCAGCCCCCGAGAGGTCAACCACCCCACCAGTCCAGTCTGGTGGCAGAGGTGGGGGGTTGGAGAGAACGTTGTTTGCCTCCATGGTAACTGGAAGTTGGGTCCTGGGAAGTGCTGTGATGCCCATGCCATCATGCCAACATGGCGCCCCCACTTAGCAGGGGGAAACAGGCATCAGGTCTGGTCCTGGTAGCAATGGAGGTGGCTTCTTCTGAGTTCCCCAAGCCCAAAGCAGAGTGTTCCACTTAGCAGAAGTGGTGGAGGGGAAGAAAGAGCTTCTGGGTTGTCCATTTCCTTCCAAGGTCAAATGAGTGATGTCGCCGATTGCTAGGCAAGTTTTCCATGTGCCCCTTCCCCTCCTTTCTGGCAGAACCAACTATTTATGTAGCAAAATGTTCACAAATGCTGCCAGTCATTGGACAGATTTGCTGCCTTGGAAAAGGTGAGTGATGTCATGAGTTACTGAACAGATTTCTATTTGGGGCTTTCTTCCTTGGTCTCCCTGCCCTTGTTGCTTTTGGCTATGGTTGTCGAGGCTGGGCTCACCTGCCTTGAGACATGGAGGCTGGCACTCCTTACGGTCAAGGAAGATGACAAGGAGGTCAGTAGAGGCAGGCTGAACCAGGAAGAGCTCTCATACTTGACTGAGTCCTGGCTGAGGCACCCCAGCTCAGGCTTCGGCGACCTGAGTAAGGACATACTTAACCCTCTGGATGAGGTGTTGCTGGTTCTCTCCTGGGACCTCACCGAGTGGTGCTTCGGCCTCTGTGAGGACTTGGAGGACACCATGGGTGTCTTTTTGGACATCAGCTTTTCAAACGGATCCGAGGCAACATAGTCCTGGAGGGACCACCACTGGTGGAGTGGGTGGACTGGAATTGGCAGGAAGGTGAGGATGCTCAGGAAGATGACCCAACCCAGGCTGCTCTGCGGGTAGAGCTGTTTTACTTCCTGGCTCTGGGGGCAGAGAGAGGAGACAAGGGTGGAAGGAAGAGGCAGTGGTGGTAGGGTCTCAGTCCACATGATACTGGGGATCAGACTTCCCAGGGGCTGGCAGGCTGGTCAAACGGCCCCTGGGGACGATAGGAGCCCAGACTTGGGGTCCTGCGGGGTGTGCTCTGACAAGAGGTCCCCAAGGTGGGAGTGGGAGGCCAGGGTGGGCAGTCTCACCCCACTGCTGTTCCAGGCAGTGTAGTAGAGCTGTGTCCCCTGGCAGAGCTGCATGAGGCAGATGGTGAGGAGGGCCAGCAGCCCTGGCAAGGTCACGTAGCACCACAGGAATGAGGTGAAGGGCCACAGAGGGCGGCCCATCTCACTGAACATTTCTTCCCTGAACCTGGGGTGGGGTCAACGGTCAGGGATGTCTGGAAGGAAGCCCTCCTCTGGCCACTGGGGCCTGGGGCCCTTAGGAGGGTGGGCTTTCCAGGTGTCTGGTTCTCTCACAAGTTCTCAACATTTAAGAGCTGCCAAGTCCTGCCAGGCCCTCCTTGGGGTTGGGTCTTGCATCTAGTTTCCCCATGGGAAACACCCCCACCCCCAATCCTGGGGGAATGCATCGCTCCCAGCCTTCTTTTATCTTCAGAATAGCCCATGTGGCCAATGGCAGGGTCCCTGAGTCTCCTGGATCCTGACTGCTTGTCCCATTAGGGACCCCAGCCCCACATTCCCTCAGATCACTCCCTCCTGTACCCCTGCACCCTTAGCCAGTCCTCCCTGCTGTGGGAAGGACTGAGGGACCAGACCAGGCCCCAACTCTCCTCAGAGATCCAAGGTGGGGGGAGGGTTCCCTGGCTGGGTAGACCCCAGGGGCTTGAGTGTTCACCTCCCAGCTCCGTAGATCCAGGCCAGGGCCATGTTCTGGAAGACCACGGTGATGATGAGGGTCAGTGGGACCAGGAGGTCATCAAACAAGTACATTATGTAGCTGCCAGCACGACTGGTGAAGATGAGGCTGCCCAGAAAACCTCCCAAGCAGACGATCGCTAAGGCAGGGGCAGGTTTGGCCACACTTGAGGTCTATGTGTAGGGCTGGGTTCAGGGGTCAAAGTGAGCCCTGGAGATTGGGGGTGGCAGGATAAGGAGGGGCCAAAGGCAAGGCTGTCACTGGGGTGGGAATCCACAGTACCTGAGAGTATCCTGGGATAATTCTTGAAGATGGAGATGGAGTTCTGGAGGGGAAAGACAATGCCTTCCAAGAGCCTCATCAAGTTGCTCAAGCCTATGATGAGCAGGGCCATGAAGAAGAGGATGGCCCAGAAAGAGGCGCCAGGGAACAACGAGACGACTTGGGAGAAGGCTGTGAGTGCCAGGCCGGGGCCCTCCATGAACTGTGGGAGAGAAGGGCTCTGAGGCAGTGGTGGGTCTGGGTGCGGGGAGGGAAATGGTGCAGTGACCAATTAGCAATGCCTGCCTTGGGCGGAAGAAAGAGGCCAGAGTGGTAACGGATGGTCCCAGGGCCCCTCTTGGTTTCAGGAGCCATGGAAGCTCAACCTCAGGAGGCCTCAGCTTCCATCTCTAATACATGGGGATCCTGAGGTCAACGTGAGAATTAGAGGGACGGTTTCCCCAGAGGCCCGGGCACATATGGAATGGTGGTGGAAAATTGACTGTAACGGTTACCTTGCCTCAGAAGATGATTAGGTGCCCCCGCCCCCGTCAAAGACCCTAGGAAGTGCAGATCCCTAGGTCCTCTGGGGCTGTTAAGGACTCCAATTTCCCTCCTGTTCCCAAACACGCACCATTTCCTTCTGCAACTTGATGCTGCAGGATGGGGATAAGTGGATGACCTGTTGCCGGAGGTGGCCCGGGAGGTTGTTGATCCATTCTAGGTAGTCCAGGGTGGGCAGCAGCAGGATGTCTTTTGGGGGCTTGGCATTCTGAGGCAGCACCCCCTCGTTTATCAGCTGCACCAGCTTTGAGACACTCCTGAAGCGGGGACAGAGGAAAGGAAAGGTGGTGGAGAGCTGACTGCAGACCAGGGATGTCAAGGATGGAAGAGGAAAGCGAGCTGCTTAAGATGAGTGCTGCTGAGTAACAAGGGCAGGGACCAGAAGCTGACCACATGGACTTGGGGCCAGTTGGCCTGGGGATCCCACCTAAGTGGCAGGAGACGTTATATTTGCAGCAGCTAACTCCTTGGTGTTATGAATTGTGTGTGCCTGCCTCCCAGATTCATCCACTGGAAGTCCTAACCCCCCACTACCTCAGAAAGGGACCTCATTTAGAAATAAGACTTGTGGAGGTAATCAAAGATGAGGTTGTATTGTAGTGGCGGGGGGCCCTAATCCATTGTGACTGGTGTCTTTCTGTAACAAGAGGGAATCTGGAGACACACACACACACACACACATATGACATGGAGAAGAACACCGTGTGAGGATGCCGGGGAGATCTACAAGACAAGAGCACCAAAGATTGCCAGCAAATCACCAGAAGAAGCGTGGGACAAATTCTTCCTTACAGCCCAAGGGAGGACGCAGCCCTGCCAATGCATGGAGCTCAGACTTCTGGCCTCCAAAGCTGTGAGACAATACATTTCTGTTGTTTTAGCCACCCAGTTTGTGGGACTTTGTTATGGCAGCCCTCAGGATTTTCTCTTTCTGGACCTTGAGTTTGGAGTGCTGGGTTCATCAGGCCCATTTATAATACATTTTCCTCAACCAGCAGAGCAGAGTGTGTTTGATCTTTTCTCTCTCTCTCTTTTTTTAAAGCTGTTTATTTTATTGGTCAGGTCTTAGTTGCAGTATGTGGACCCTTCCATTGAGGCACACAGGCTTAGCTGCCCCACAGCATGTGGGATCTTAGTTCCCCATCCTGGGATCAAACCTGAGTCCCCTCCATTGGAAGGCAAACTCTCAACCACTGGACCACCAGAGTGGACCACCACTGGACCTCCTTCATTTTTGAATTTCACTCTTTCCTCTGCTTCTATAGCGACTCAACGTTCGTGTGTTTCAAATATGGATATTACTTTGTGGAAAAAATGTGTTGTTTGTGTGTGTGTACTATAAACAGTATTCTGTTCCTTACTTTTTCTCCTTTTTTTTTGCTGATAGCTATACGTTGCTGAATGTACATCAAGTTTATTGCTCCTGACTGCTGGATTGTACTGCATAATACTTATTTACATTCCAAGTAGTCTGTCTCCAACTTTTTTTTTTCAAGATTGTTTTGACTATTATACATCCTTTGCATTCCCATGTACATTTTAGAGTGATCCTGTCAGTTCTATGGTAAAGTTTGCTGAGATGTGAACTGCCCTTTCCCCTGGCAGTTTGGGGAGAACATATATCCTAACATCAGTGATTCTTAAACTCCATGAACATAACATAGTTCTTCACTTATTTAGGTCTTTCTCTCAGCAATGCCTTGTAATTTTCAGTATGGAGATCTTGCACATCTTCTGTTAAGTTTAGCCTTAGCATTTAATGGGTTTTGATGCTAATGTAAATGGTTTTTGCTTTTTTAAATTTTCATTTAACTGCTGTTTGCCATTAGCATGTAGAAAAATTTGATTGTTTTTGTATGGTAACTTTTATTTTTGTGACTTTCCTAAATGCACTTATTTATCTTAGTATTTTTTGTGGAGATTGTTTTAGGTTTTCTAAGTACACACTTATGCCATTTGTGAATAAAGACAGTTTTAGTTCTTTCTATGCTCTATTCTTTTTATATTCCTTTTTTGCCTCCTTTCACTGCTAGGAACTTCACTATAATATTGAAGAGATGTGATGAAAAGAGATACCCTTGTCTTGTTTTTAATATTAGAGGAAAATGTTCAATAATTAACCATTAAGAATGACATTGGACTTCCCTGGCAGTGGCTGAGTTTCCGCCTGTCAATGCAGGGGGCATGGGTTGGATCCCTGGCCCGGGGAGGATGCTGCATGCCGCAGGACAGCTGAGCCCATGGGCCACAACTACTGAGCCTGTGCTCTCGAGTCCGCGAGTCTCCGCTACTGAGCCCAGGTGCCCCAGAGCCTGCGCTCTGCAGCAGGAGAAGCCGCTGCAATGAGAAGCCCACCACAGCTGGAGAGTAGCGCCTGCTCACTACAACTAAAGAAGGCTTGTGCACAGCAGAGAAGACCCAGTGCAGTCATAAGTGAAATAAAATAAACAAAAATTTTTAAAAAAGGATGATGGTAACTGTTTTTCTGTTGTTGATATCCTTAACACAATGGTTTTCAACACAGGGTGATACCCCCATATTTCCCCACAGGGACATTTAAAAACGTCTGGAGACAGTTTTGGCTGTTACAACTGAAGCAGGGGAGGGCACTGATATTTGGAATCTAGTGGGTTTGACGTATATCTTTTATTTTTTTTTGATGATTACGCTAGAGCTGTGCTAGCTACAGTGGCTACTAATGAGATGTGGCTTGAGTACTTGAAATATGGCTAATACAACTGAGAAACTGAATTTTAAATTTTATTTAATTTTAATTAATTTAAACTAAAGAAGCTAAGTTATTCAGTTACTGGAAAACTAGCAAGTATGTTCAGAACAGCTTAGATGGGTGAAATTACTTTTTCATCTGTGTACTTTTATGAAATCTCAATACAAACCAGGTATTTCCCTACAGCCCCAAGAATTTTCTTTAGTATTCTCTTGGCATAGATTTAGTTCCTTAAATCTTCTTGGGTCCACTGCACTTCAATAACTGTATATATAGCAAAGTATGATTTTTATTTTATCCACTAAAAAATGCTGCTACTGTACAAATATAGACTTTTGCATCCTTCAATATCTTAACTGGAAGAAAAATTCGACTTTTGAGACTTCAAAAAATCCCAGTGCCTGAATGCACTCCAGACCAAGTAAATGAGAATTTCTGCGGGGGGTGGGGGCACACAGACATAAGTATTTTCTAAGGCTTCCCAAATGATTCCAATGTACAGCCTGGGCCACAACCACTGACTGTGGCTCAGAATGCTCTAACGGTCCTTTCTGTGAGTTATACAATTGATTCTGAAGACTTCTTTATACCATTTGCAGTTTATAGAAATCTCTGGACAGTCATGGAATCTCCCTGACCCAGGGGTTGAACCTGGGTCTCCTGCATCTCAGGCAGATTCTTTACTGTCCAAGCCACCAGGGAAGCCCAATCTTTGGACAGTCATATATCTGAGACTCTTTTCTTTTCTATAAAGTGATGGACATTAGACTATTCCCTTCTAGCTGTTTTTCTCTGAGAGTAATGTGATGTTATTATTGTTGTTGTTGTTATTGGAGAGGTTTGAGTTTGAAGGTCCATGAGGCTGGGGGACTGCAAAGTAGAAGAAGGGGGACCTCTTTTTGGATTTGCAAGCCTGAGACTACTCACTGCTTGACACAGGCGTGTCCACTGGTGGTGGTCCAGAACCCCAGCACTATAAAGATGATGGACGTAGTCAGCAATGAAGTCACCAGGTTGACCAGGGTCACCAAAGAGGCCACCTGGGCATAGTTGTCATCTCCAGCCTTGTAGGAGAATAAGATGATGGTGCCCATGCCCAGGCCCAGGGAATACAGCACGTGGCCTCCTGCTTGACGCCACAGGTCCAGCGAGGCCCAGGCAGAGAACTGTCGATCGGGGTGGTGGGTGAGAGGAGTTTGGGAATGGGCTCAGGGTGCAGAACCCCCAGTGGGCTGGCAGAGGGGGCAGGCTGGGGTGGAAACAGGAGGTACAGGAGGTACACAGGGGACAGAAGGAGAGAAGACGCGGGGGAAGGAAACTCAGAGAAGGCCTGAGTGGCTGAGGGACAGTGAAGGTTTGGAGCGCCTAGCCTCACCTCTGTGGTCACCATACGTCTGAGGCTCGTGGTTGCACCTTCCAAGAAGAGGCCTCGGATGAGGAAGCAGAGGAGGATGATGTAGGGAAGGAATACTGAGAAAATCAGCATCTGGTCAGAGAGGTCAGGACAGAAAGCTGAAATCAGGAGATGTGGGCAGGAGGGGAGCACAGGACAGAGGCAAGCGTTAGCTGGGGCCTGCAGGTGAGCAGGAGCGGAGAGAGTGAGGTGAGCAGCGTTAATGTGGCCTGGATGTAACAAGAGGGAGCTAAAGGAGGATTATTCTAAGGAGACAACAGTGTTGTCTGGGGGAAGAAAAATTCCACCAATCAGGTGGAGGCCCCAGGTAAAGATGGCCTTGGTGGCACAGTTGTTGTTTAGTTGCTACGTCTTGTCCAACTCTTTTGTGACCCCATGGACTGTAATCCTCCAGGCTCCTCTGTCCATGTGATTTCCCAGGCAAGAATATTGGAGTGGGTTGCCATTTCATTCTCCAGGGGATCTTCCTGACCCAGGGATGCATTGCAAGTAGATTCTTTACCACACCAGGGAAGCCCCGTGGTGCAGCTGGATATTATCAATTCATGGGCTTTGGTTTTTCTGGCCTATTTTTGAGTTTAGGGACAAGAACTGCAAAGGGGAGAGGAGCCAGTGAGGCTGAAGACTGGATATAACACCTCCACAGCTGAAAGGGAAAAGAAGAAATGGAGAAGAGACTTTGTGAGAAAACGATACGCTTAATAGGAATTAAATTAAATTTTTTTTTTTTTTTTGCTCAGGGATTGATGAGGGAAACTCACCTCCCTGCCACCATGTGCTCTACTAAGCCTTTAGTAAAACCCACTTTTGTGTGACTGGCTTATTTTGAAGCATTCAAAGACACAGTGAGCTGGGCTTCCAGGAATGCCTGGCATGAAAGTTGATTGCTTGCATAGATCAGAAGATACAGGTAATGTTAACCAAGATAATCTGACATTTCTTTTCCACAGAAGGAGAATATCCAGGTGCCAAGGGGGTGGGTTGGAAATAAGGATTGGAATAAAGCAATCTAAATGAGAAACTTTGAAATCAGTGCCAATCGGCTCCTTTAGGGATTAACGGGCACAGGAAGGTGGGGGTATGCCAGGCTCAGGGCATGAGGCCGTGGTCTGATCTACAAGGCTGTCTGCAGGTCCCCACATGCAGTGACACGCAGATGAGAGATGGTGAAGAGGGAGTTGGGTCAGTCTGAGGTGCTCTTCTGTGCCACGGATGGGAGATGGGCAGCTCTCTTTGAGAGGAGCAGTGACAGCTGCTGAGGGCAAGCACAGCGTCTTCCTTAGGACCCCTGATCGAGCTGCTGCGTGGTCACCTCTGAGCTTACCCTCTGGGCGGGTGGGGGGCAGTCATGAGGACTGGAAAAGAGAAGTCAGCAGGAAGGAGTTGGATGGTGTGGGGGCAGGGAGCCTGAGGACCTTTGGACGTGGCAAAGGTGAAGAGATAGTAAGATCAGCAATCAGGGTGGCTTACCTGCATTGAAATCTTTAGCCCTACCATCATGATTAAGAAGAGGAGGAGCCAGACTGTGAAGATGCCCAGGGTGAGATTCAGGACGAGGGACTCGACCTCTTCTTCCATATGGTTTGAGGCATTCAGGGTGGTGTGGTACCAGAAGTACTGGTGGGTTACGGTCTGAAGGCAAGACGGGTCTGGGGGACCCAGCCACTTAGGTGCCACCTCGCCTGGCAGCTGCCCCACCTACCACTGCCCTCCCTTTTGGCTCTCACTCCCTGTCTCTTGCTCCTTGACGCCCCTGCCTCCCTTGGCTCTGCTGGCCCTCTCTCTCTCCCTCTCCTCACCGGTGATGTTGATGTTCCTCACCAGTGGGCGCTGGTCCCACGGCAGGGGATAATGAAAGGAGTTGCTCAGGTAGGAGAGGCTCCAGGTGATGATAATGCTGTTGTACAAGCTCACCAAGATGCACACCTGGGGGTGGACACAGTGGGTCTGAGGGGGGGCGGGATGGGTGGAGATAGGGAGCCTGGAGATCATAAGGGATGGACTGGGATGCCCCTGGCTGGGCCCTCATTCACCAGTATGCTGGCGTAGCCTATGCCGCCCAGCCAGGGGACAAGCTGCTTCCAGACCCGGATGTTGTCCATGCGCAGACATTTCCCCATGATCATCTCCATGTACATGAGGGGAACCCCGAAAAAGAGGAGCATGAAGAAGTACATCAGGATAAAGCTGCCTGAAGAAGAGAGTCAGGAGCTGTGCTCAGACAGCCAGGAGTCCTGGCCCCCCTCCTCTTAGTCTCCAGTTATCCCCTCCCCCAAATCCTCGGAGCTTAGGCTCCCAGCCTTAAAACTCCTGCTTTAAACTCAGGATCCAGGTCCCTGGCCTTACCTCCTCCATTCAGGTGGCACAGGTAAGGGAACCGCCATATGCTGCTTAGACCAATGGAGAAGGCAACCTGGATCAAGATGTTCTCAGCTCTTTTAGTCTGAGCAAAGTAGTTTTGGGTCTTGGTGGCCAGAATCTCCTTGGCTGTGAGCTTCCAGGATGGTGTCAAGGAAGTCTGGCGTTCTTTGGAGGACTCTTCCTCTGATATTTCTTCAAGGGACTCCATGACTTTCTTCTTACAAGCCCACTAACTCCTGAGGGAATCTTGGGGGTCACCAAGAAGAGCAGACTTTAAGAAACATGTCTCAAGATAGCAGACTGTAAAACCCCATGACAGAAACGGCTTTAGAGGGCTTTCCTGGTGGCTCAGCAGTAGAGAATCTGCCTGCCAATGCAGGAGACGCAGGTTCGATCCCTGGTCAGGGATGATCCCACATGCCTCCAAGCAACTAAGCCCGTGCTCCACAACTATTGAGCCTGTGCTCTAGAGCCTGAAAGCCACAACTACTGAGCCCACGTGCCCTACAGCCCTTGCTCCACAACAAGAGAAGCCACTGCAATGAGAAGCTCGGGCACTGCAATGAAGAGTAGCCCCTGCTTTCTGAAACTAGCGAAAAGCCCCAGCAACCAGGAAAACCCAGCACAGCCAAATATAAATAAACTAATTTTTTAAAAAAGGTTTTAGACCAATGAAGGCCAGCGTCTCAATCTTGGCCCTTCTCATGAGTTACTGACTTTGAGAAAATAATTTCATTTCTCTGACATTCAGGTTTTTTCTCATCTTATAAGCAATAGATCGATTTCAAAATGTTTAATAACTGTTATAGCAAATGGGAAGTGGAATTAAATCTTTTAAGTGCTGAAAGAAAATAACTTTGAATTCAGAATTCCATTTCTAGAAAACATATTCTTCAAGAATGAAGATGAAGTAAATACATTTTTGGACTAACAAAACCATGGAGTTTTGTTGCCAGAAGCCTGCCACTACTAAAAATACTACAGACATTTCTTCTAGAAGAAGAAAATTTGCCATAGAAGAAAGGTCAGGCATGCAGAAGAGAATTAATAGTAATTAAAATGAAAATATGTGAATAAAATTGAGACTGAAGAAAAGAAACAGGAACACCTTGTTTAGTTTTAGTTAAGTAAAGAATTAAATATATAACAACAAAGATTAGGAGGGTGGTAAATGAGAATTTAATTACTGTAAGTACTTTTCATTGTCTAGTAAGAGGATAAAAGCACAAATAAATATAATTTGATAAAATATATATATCTTTAATATGTAGGGGAATCATTAAAATAAGAATTTAAATGTAAGGAAAAAATGTAATTTCCCTAAGCTATCAGGGAAAAAAATGGACTAATGAAAACAACCAATGTATAAAGAATGCAAGAAAGAAGAGAAAAAGAAATACAGAATGGATAAGACAAGTACAAAATACCTAATCAGATGGTAGATTTAAACCTTAATCTGTCTCTAATACCAAACACAAAAATAAACTCAAAATGAATTAAAGAAGGCCAGGTACTATAAAACTCCCAGAGGAAAACATCAGCAAGACACTCTCTGACAAGTCATAGCAAGATCTTTCTTGATCTACCTCCTAGAGTACTGGAAACAAAAATAAAAATAAACTTAAAAGTTTCTGCACAGCAATGGAGAAGGCAATGGCAACCCACTCCAGTACTCTTGCCTGGAATATCCCACGGACGGAGGAGCCTAGTAGGATGCTGTCTATGGGGCTGCACAGAGTCGGACACGACAGAAGCGACTTAGCAGCAGCAGCACAGCAAAAGAAACCACAAGCAAAATGAAAAGACAAGCCACAACATGGGAGAAAATATTTGAAATGAAGCGAACCACAAGGAATTAATCTCCAAGATTTACAAACAGCTCATGCAGCTTAATTAAAAACAAACAAAAAAATACTTCACAAACAGCCCAATCAAAAATGAGGAAAGGGATTCCCCTGGTGGTTCAGTGGTTAAGACTCTGCACCTCCACTGCAGAGAGTGGAGGTTCTATCCCTGGTTGGGGAACTGGGCATGGCGTGGCCCAAAAAAGGGGGTGGAAGATCTGAACGGACTTTCCTCCAAAGAAGACATACGGACAGCCAAAAAGCACATGAAAAGATGCTCAACATCACTAATTACTGGGCTTCCCTGGTGGCTCAGAAAATAAAGAATCTGCCTGCAATGCAGGAGACCTGGGTGCGATCCCTGGGTTGGGAAGATCTGTGAGGGAGGGTATGGCGACCCTCTCCAGTATTCTTGCCTGGAGAATCCCCACAGACAGAGGAGCTTGGCAGGCTACAGTCCATGGGGTCGCAAGGAGTTGGACTGAGTGACTAAGCACTCAGAGAAATGTAACTCAAAACTACAATGAGGTATTACCTCATACTGGTCAGAATAGTCATCGTCAAAAAATTCTCCAAACAATAAATTGCTAAATGCTGGAGAGCATGTGGAGAAAAGGGAACCCTCCTACATTGTTGGTGGGAATGTAAATTGGTACAGCCACTATGGAGAACAATACAGAGGTTCCTTAAAAAACTAAAAATAGAGCTACTATATGATCCAGCAATCCCATTCCTGGGCATATATACTGAGAAAATCATAACTTGAAAAGATACACGTCCTATAACTCTTAAATAAATTGCTTCTTAATTAGCAATATTCCTCCAAAGCAAACTTCTGACCTGGTGATTTTACTGATGAATTGTACTAAACATTAAAGAAATAAATACTACTAATCTTGAATAAAAATCTTCCAGAATAGAAAAAGTAGTGAGACCAGCCTAACCTTAATACCAAAACCTGGCAGGGAATTATGAAAAAAAAAAAAAAAAGAAAATCACATTCCAATGTCTTTCATGAACATTAATGCAAATGTCCCAAACAAAATACTAGCAAATCAAATGCATCAACACATAAAAACAACATTACATCACAATTGAGTTGAGTTTATTCCAGTAATGCAGGCAAGTTTAAAAGTTTTAAAAAAATCAATCAAGATAACACAATAAAGGATACAAGTCATAAGATCATCTCAATATTTGTGTAAATTTTTGATAAAATGCAAAAACTATTCATTAAAAAGAACTCTTAGGAAAGTAGGACTAAAAATGAAGATCCTAGAATCCTCCTTCCAATGCAGGGGATGTGGGTTCTATCCTTGGTCAGGGAACTAAGATCCCGCATGTCTCAGGGCAGCTAAGCCCATGCACCACAACTAAAACTGAACATTCTGAATATCATAGAGATTATTTACAGAAAAGCTTACAGCAAATATCGAACTTAGTGATAAAATTTTGCAAGCTTTCCCTTGGAGATCAGTAATAAGACAAGGTACCCACTTACCATCCCTTCTAGTCAAACTGAATTTAAAATTTGGGTAGGTTAATAGCATCCATGGCCCCAAACCTTCAATTTTTCCTTTATCTACTCCCTTCACAATGTTCTGAAGATCCTCTCACTAAGAGAGGCTGTAATCTACTTTCTTATTCCTTGAATCGAGGCTGGTGTGCCAATTCAGAGAGCAGGCTGCGAAAACCTTCATTGTCACTGCTTGCTCTCTAACACCTTTGCTGTCACCATGAGGACGCACCTAGACTAGTCTGCTGAAATGGAGAGATATAAACCAGAGCTGGATCACTCCAGAACTCCCAGCTCAAGCCGGCTTAGATCAGTCAGTAGCCCCATACATATTTGCTGACCCTAGCCTAATGACTCATGAGACACAGTAAGAAATTGCTGTTGTTTTAAGTCACTGAATTTTGAAGTGAGGTATTAAACAGCATTTTGACTGCAATAGATAATTGATATGAGGTCCTAGAAAGTAGAATAATATTTTTTAGAGTATAAAGTTTGGAAAGAGAAGGAAAAGTATGATTATTTATGGATATGATTGTGCATGTGAAAAATAAAAAGGAATCCATAGGTACAGAATTGGATTAATAAGTGAGTAATAACAAAGTTGCTGAATACAGAGCTAATGGAATACTACTAATAGCATTTCTAATACCAACAAGAAATAGATAGGTAATGAAAAAATTAAAGGTAACGTTTATAATAACATGAAGATATTTCAACTGTTTAGGAACTAATCTAACAAAAGAAAGATAAGACCTTTATAACCAAAACCTACAAATGATTACTGGGAGAAGTAAAAGTTTTGAGTAACCGGAGAGGTATTCCATGTCAACTTAGAGGATCATGGAAATGACAGAATTAAGTAATTATGATGGGAAAATGTATATTCATATTGAAAAAATAAAATTTGACTATTATCTCACAATATACAAAAATTAATCCAGGAAGCTTCTAAAGAAATTAGTATAGGAGAATATCTTCATGGTGTGGAGGTTAAGAAAGATTCCTTAAACAGAACTCAGAAAGGGCTAACCATAAGGAAAACAATCGGTAAAGGTGAGCTCATTAGAATTTAGTGTATCTGTTCATAAACAGACATGGTTAAAACAAAGACTGAAGATCCCATGTGCCTTAAATAAGACCTGGTGCAGTCAAACAAGTAAATATTTTAAAAACTAAAATTATTAAAATTTAAAACTACAGTTATTAATACATATATGTCTATTTCTTATGAATGAGATATGATTATAGAACATATATATTGGATAATACTGTTAAATGTAACATGAAAGTGAAAGTGTTGGTCAATCAGTCTGTGTCCAACTCTTTGGGACCCCACGGACTATAGACCGCCAGGCTCCCCTGTTCATGGAATTCTCCAAGCAAGAATACTGGAGTAGGTTGCCATTCCCTTCTCCAGGGGATCTTTCCCACCCAAGGATCAAACCCACCCCAAGGGTCTCCTGCATTGCAGGCAGATTCTTTACCACTGAGCCACCTGGGAAGCCGCAAATGTAATACAGAGTATATAACTATACATCAATATATACTCTATGAACATATATGTTATTTCTTACAGATTGGAGATTTATTGGATATATAGAATATACATTTCCACTATATCATGAGTATATAATGAGTATTTTCTTAGGTAATAAGGCATTCTTTTAAAGTATGATTTTTAATGGCTACGTAATATTCTGGAGTCATTATATAAAGCTGACTAAATCTATGGTCTGCTTAAATCTTCCTGAATATGCTTCACAGCCCATTTAGTTTAGCACCCAGGGCCCTTCCTGAACAGCCCACTGCTTCCCCCTCCGACTCCCAGCCCCCACCCTACCTCCAACAGCAGCCAGCCCCTTGTCACCCTTTCAAGGCTTCTCACCTGCAGTTTGCTTTTTGATTCAGACTGGAGAGTACCAGGAGTCTACAGTCAGTGAAGGCCACGCCTATTACAGCCCAACCCCACCGGCCTCAGCCCCATCACCTGCTGGAGAGAGTGGTTGTCTACAGGGCGGGCCCATCCGAGGCCTGGTTGAGGAGAGAGAAAGGAGGAGAGGGGAGGCGAGCTGGGGAGCAGAGAGGGGGCCGGATGGGCCACCAGACTTCTGCTCTAACAGCTGGGGTTTTGCTACCCCGCTTGGGGGCCGACCCTCCCCTCCCAGGTTCAGAGCATCCTGGACCCCTAAATTCCTGGGAAGAAAGGGAGGTGGGAGCGGAAGTTCCGAGGTCTGCGTCTAGAGGCAGATCGGTGCAGGAAGGGGGAACAGACGCCTGGCTCCCAGAAAGGTCAGGAACTGGGACCACCCCCCACCTTTACCCGCCACTGACACGCGCATCTGGACAAGGCCAGCCGCTTCTGCCGGCGCTTGGGGGTGGGGGCGTGCCTGGGCACGCGACGAGGGTATGGAAGCCGGTGCAAGCCATCGCCACTGGGGTCAGAGGAGATTTCAATATCTCGCTGTAGCCGTAAGTTGAGTTAGGCAATTTACCTTGAAGATGCCTGCATCTGCGGTGCCTGCCATCTTCAGACCCCCGTCCCAGCCTCTGTGGACTCACTCTCCTAGGTTTCGGACCCACAGTCCGTAGACCGCTGCGGGCGTCTTGGACTTACCTCCCTGAAGGGAGCCGCATTCCCCACGGTTCTCAGAGCTTTGAAACCTGAGGATCTGCGCGCTTAGGTGTGAAGCATAGTTCAGTTCTCCCCACTCCTTTCACCCCATCGTCCCTGCCTTCTTGGAGCTTCTTCTCTCCAAGTTTATTCTTTGAGGAGGATCCCTTGCTGTGGCTGGAGTGAGATCACCTGTTGCTAGGCAGATAGTAGTTTAGTGGTATTGCGTCTCTGGGTTTTAATAGGTGAATTCATTACTAAGGCTGAAACATAAAAGGAACTTAATATTCCCCCTAAGAAATTGAAATAACACCCAAACAAGCTAGAAACAGTATAAAAAAATAAAAGGTGAAATTAATACAACAGAAAGTGAAAAAAAGTAAAAAAACTAAATAATCCAAGTGCTGCTTGAGCCTGATTTTAAAAAAGTAAAAATAAAAGTATACAACATTAAGAATGAAAAAAGCAACATCATCACCAAAATTAGAATTTTAAGGGAATCCTATATGAAATTCTAGGTCAACAAATCTAAAACCTTAGAGGACACTGACATTATTTAGCAAGTTTAAATTGTTAAAAGTGATCCAAGAATTTGGGGGTGGGAAGAATCAATAGAAATTATTTAGAAGATGAGTAAAGATCTACCATTGATACAGACACTGGGACCAGATGAGTTCAGTGCTGAGTTCTGTTTAACCTTTAACAAAACAGATGGTTCTAATGTCAATTAAACCATATAACTCAAAGTATGACCCATGAATCAAATGGCAGAGGAACCAGAGATCAAATTGCCAACATTCGATGGATCATAGAGAAAGCTAGGGAATTCCAGAAAAACATCTACTTCTGCTTAATTGACTACACAAAAGCTATGTGAACCACAACAAACTGGAAAATTCTTAAAGAGATGAGAATACCAGACCACCTTACCTGTCTGCTGAGAAACCTGTATGCTGGTCAAGAAGCAACAGTTAAAACCTTACATGGAAAAACGAACTGGTTCAAAATTGGGAAAAGAGTATGTCAAGGCTGTATATTGTCATCCTGTTTAATTTATATGCAGAGTAAATCATGCAAAATGCTGGGTTGGATGAACCACAACCTGAAATCAAGATTGTTGGGAGAAATACCAACCTTAGATATGCAGATGATACCACTCTAATGGCAAAAAGTGAAGAGGAACTAAAGAGCCTCTTGAAGAGGGTGAAAGAGGAGAGCAAAAAAGCTGGCTTAAAATTCAACATTCAAAAAACTAAGATTATGACATCTGGTCACATCACTTCATACAGAAAATAGGTAGGGAAACAATGGAAACAGTGAAACTTTATTTTGGGGGGCTCCAAAATCACTGCAGATGGTGACTATAGCCATGAAATTAAAAGACACTTGCTCCTTGAAAGAAAAGTTATGACCAACCTAGACAGCATATTAAAAAGCAAAGACATTACTTTGTCAACAAAGGTCTGTCTAGCCAAGGCTATGGTTTTTCCAGTAGTCATGTCGGGATATGGAGTTGGACTATAAAGAAAGCTGAGTGCCGAAGAATTGATGCTTTTGAACTGTGGTGTTGGAGAAGACTCTTGAGAGCCCCTTGGACTGCAAGGAGACCCAACCAGTCCATCCTAAAGGAGATCAGTCCTGGGTGTTCATTGGAAAGACTGATGCTGAAGCTGAAACTCCAATACTTTGGCCACCTGATGCGAGGAGTTGACTCATTTAAAAAGACTCTGATGCTGGGAAAGATTGAGGGAAGGAGGAGAAGGGGCCGACAGAGGATGAGATGGCTGAATGGCATCACCGACTCGATGGACATGGGTTTGGATGGACTCCAGGAGTTGGTGATGGACAGGGAGGCCTGGCATGCTGCGGTTCCTGGGGTCACAAAGAGTCGGACACGACTGAGCGACTGAACTGAACTGAACTGATTATTGCTTTATAAGAGTTAATATGTGTTTACATTTACCCACATTATCATCATTTCCTTGGCTGGCTCCGCATTTCTTCTGTCTCAAGTCTCAGATCTGCCATCTGGGATCATTTTACTACTCCCTGAGATATATTCTTTTTTAATTTTTTTTTTTGGCTGCATTGGGTTTTCATTACCATGTTCGAGGGCTGCTCTCCAGTTGCCATGCACAGGCTTCTCATTGCAGTGGCTTCTCTTGTTGTGGAGCGCAGGCTCTGCGGCACGTGGGCTTAAGCAGTTACAATGTGCAGGCTTAGCTGCCCTGCAGCATGTGGGATCTTCTTGGACCAGGGATCAAACCTGTGTCCCGTGCACTGGCAGGGGGATTCTTAACCACTGGTCCACCAGGAAAGTCCTCCTTGAAGTATATTCTTTACCAAAGATCTGTGGGTGGAAAACTGTCGTGCTTCCCTGAAAAATCTCTATTTTGCTTTGTTCTGGAGAAATTGTTTTTGCTGGATTTATATTTTAAAGTTGACAGTTACTTTCACCTCTTGGCAGATACTCTTCTACTGTACCCTGGATTCTCTAGCAGTTGATAAGAAACCAGCTGTGGATCGTCATTCCTTTTTATACAGTTTACTTATTGTTTTTTGGCTGCGCTGGGTCTTTGCTGCTGCACGAGGGCCTTCTCCAGTTCCCAAGATCAGGGCTACTCTTCACTGCATTGTGAGGGCTTCTTGTTGTGGTGCTTCTTCCTGGGCCAGGAATCAAACCTGTGTCCCCTGAATTGGCAGGCGGATTCCTACCCACTGTACCAACAGGGAAGTACTGTCATTCTTTTTGATGGAAGAAAATTTCACATATTGAGGTATATGGAAGTCATTCTAACTTATACATGATGTAACTTAAGCTTTATGATAACCAAAACAGCCCACCTGTGGCCTATCAAATATATATGGTTCAGTTCAGTTCAGTCGCTCAGTCATGTCCGACTCTGCCACCCCATGAACCGCAGCATGCCAGGCTTCCCTGTCCATCAGCAACTCCCGAGCCTTGATCAAACTCATGTCCTTTGAGTCATTGTACATCTGCTTTAACTATTAAAAGAAAATAATGCATTTTAAAAAGTAAAAATGGAGTAATTGCAGTTCAGCTGTCCAAACTGGTGCTGGATGGCCATTGTGGATACGGTTTCAGGCAGGTTCTTCCATCACTGAGAACTTGAATTTTCTGGACTGATCAGACTCAAAGACACCACCAGCCAGTCTCAAAACAGTGTCTGCTAGCAGCTGCCAGCTGCAACCTGAGATCGCAAGATCCTCCCTTGAAACTAGGCAACCGTTTTGGACCCCAACCAATCCTTGCTTAATAAGCATCTGTATTTCTTGCAGCATCTGATTATAATCTTGATAAAAAAACTTAGTTTTTCCCTTTATAAGCCGCCTCCATCTTGTAGTCTAGCAGAACACAATTCACGTGCTTCTTGACTCTCTATTTCCAGGGCTGTAGCTCTCAATTTGGCTCAAATAAAACTTTCTTCCAGCCCTAATAATAGATTTTTATTATTTCTGCTGATACTTTATAGGTAATGTCTTTTCTGCCTGGTTGCTCTTTATTTTGGGGATACTGCAGTTTCCTTTTATTTAATCTTCTTTTCAATTTGTTATGTTTCCTCAGTCCAGGGGTTTGAGTCTTTCCTTGATTTGGGGAATATGGTCATTTTTTATTTGTCTTTATATATTGTCTCTCCCCTCGTCTTCCAAAGATCTCTTTTTGGAATTCCTATTAGAGGTGTGTTGAACTTTGTTCCCTATCCTCCATGTCTCTTAAACTCATTTTTTTTATTGGAGTCTAACTGCTTTACAGTGTTGTTTCTGCTGCACAATGACACAAACCAGCTATATGTGTCAGTTATATGCATACACAGATCCCCTCCCTCTTGGAACCTCCCTCCATGCCCAGTCCCACCCATCTAGGTCACCAAAGAGCATCAAGCTGAGCAGCTCCCTGTGCTATACCACAGGTTCCCATTAGCTATCTGTTTTACACACAGTAGTATATTTATGTCAAACCCAATCCTCCAATGCATCCCACCTTCCCCTGCCCTGTGTCCACATGTCCATTCTCTGTCTGCATCTCTCTTCCTGCCCTGGAACTAGGTTGATCTGTACCATTTTTCTGGATTCCACATATGTGTATTAATGTAGGATATTTGTTTTTCTCTTTCTGATTTACTTCATTGTGTATGGAAGATTCTAGGTTCATCCACATCTCTACAAATACCCAATTCCATCCCTTTTTATGGCTGAGTAATATTCCATTATATACATGTACCACATCTTTATCCATTCATCTGTCAATGGACACTTAGGTTTAAACTCATATTTTGAATGCCATAGTTTCTCTGTGCTACATCATTATGTTCTCTTTAGATTTGTCTCTCTTCTTAGTTTTCTAATTTGTTGTTTAACCTATCCATTGATGTTTTAAATCCAAATGCCTTTTTCATTTCTAAAAGTTCTTTTTGGTCCTTTTTTAAATACCCCAATCATTTCTGAGAATCTCTTGTTTCTTGTCCTTAATTTCAACTGTTTCTTTTTGTCTTTAAATATATTAAGCACATTTATTCTATATTATGTACATGATAATTCTGATATATAAGGTTCTTGCAGGTCTGATTCTGCTCATTGTTGACTCTGCTAATTGTCCCTTTAGGGTGCCTCATTTCCTTGTGTATTTTTTTATTTCTTTTTGTTATCTCATGTTCATTGGTAGTTTATTGGTGGGAATCCTATGAAGCCTAGTAGAAGTTGTGTTTACCCCGAGATTATTTATATGTATTTGCATCTGCCTGAAATGCGGGAGACTCCGGTTTGATCCCTGGGTCGGGAAGATCCCTGGAGAAGGAAATGGCAATCCACTCCAGTATTCTTGCCTGGAGAATCTCATGGACAGACAAGCCTGGTAGGTTACAGCCCATGGGGTCGCAAAGAGTCGGACACGACTGAGCAACTTCACGTCACTTTATGACAGGTGCTGGGGCAAGGTGCCATCCACCAGACACCTTTTATGCTCATCCCAACTTGGATTTTTCAGAGTATGCCAGTTGTGTGAATTTCAACCAAAATTCCTTGTAAGAGTTACAAATCCTCAAAAAATAAACCATTTCTCTCCTATCAAAGACAGAAATAGATATATGCATTTTATTGTTATTTAACTCTTTCACAGGGAGTGCAGCCCTTAAGCTTTCTATGCACAGGGGTTTCTTTTTTTCTCATGGAACCAAGACTTTGTCTTCACCTAGCCTTTGAAATCAAAATCCCTAACTTACCAGACAGTGGCAATTCCCCCAAAGTGAGTACTAGCTTTACTATCTTACCTATCTTGATTCAAGTTTATAATTAATTTTGGCCTCTTAAAGATTTCTTCTAATTTATTCTAAGCTCATTTACACATTTGAAGAGGATGGTTGATATATTTTATGCTACATTTAGGTGTCTTGTAATATAGTGTGTTTTGTCTTATTTTTTTGTCATGTTGCCCAAAATGAGTCCTCCTTGGGTTTTCTTCAATTCTGCAGTCCGCCTCTTCTGTCCCCCTCATTCCCTGCCAAATATCCTTCTTCCAAACTCCCAGACCACCTTAGTAGAAAATATGATGTTGTGAAAAGTTTTAAGCCCCTTGGTATTTAAGAAATACTGACAAGGTCACCAATTAGCAGATAGTTAACTACTTTGCCATAATCAGTGACTCTGCTCTATTTGGTCTAGATGTTGAAGCTGAAACTCCAATACGTTGGCCACCTCGTGCGAAGAGTTGACTCATTGGAAAAGACCCTGATGTTGCAAAGGATTGGGAGCAGGAGGAGAAGGGGAAGACAGAGGATGAGATGGCTGGATGGCATCACCGATTCGATGGACATGGGTTTGGATGGACTCCAGGAGTTGGTGATGGACAGGGAGGCCTGGCGTGCTGCGGTTCATGGGGTGGCAAAGAGTCAGACATGACTGAGCAACTGAACTGAACTGATACTGATACTTATAGAAAGAACCAGGAAGAGAGGACCTGGGGTTCTAGCATTTGAATTTAACACTCAATGGAAGGCAATACTGGAAACTGGGATTCTTTTTATGACAAAAGTAAAGTTTCACTGAACTGATTAATTTACCAGAGTTATTTTTGCCCTGATTTCATAGGGACCAGACCTTACACAGACCAGTTCCAAGAGGAAAGTAGCCTAAGAGAAGTAGTATCAGCATTTACCATTAACCAAATACCAGAAGTCAAGAACACCATTATTATAGGCCTGGTGAGGGAAAGTGGGGAATACAGGGAATGACTGCTATGTTAATCCCTATCAGGCCAGAAAAACTTTGCCAGTCCAGGAAAACTGATATTTGGGTCCAATTACATTAGCAGTTTCTGCATTTTCCTCTTCTAATACAAGTTGCCAACCAGAGTTCCACCTTGATAAAGGAGTGATGTGCCAAATGAGCCAAGTCTTTATTTCCAATAGAAATTATTCACAGGCCAGAAATTTCCCCCCTGTTTTTGGTTTATCCATTTTAATAATCTTTTGTCTCTTTTTCCTCACCTGAAGCCGTGAACCAACCTTCGGTGAGTTTCCCTTAGCTTCAGGTTGGAAGGTTATTATGGACATATTGTGGATCATGGAGACAGGAGAAGCCACCCGAATGATGACGGTGTAGAAGAAGTAGACAGGGACAGGCAGGACGGTGACAATGATGAAGAATATAAGCAAGGCTTTAGCCCATGATGGATAAATTCGGGTCACCTCACCTGACTGTGGAGAGAAGGGAAGAAGGTTTAGAAAGCCCAGGTTCTCCGAAGTGGAGGGCTGAAGAGGGTAGGGATAGGAGACAAACCAAGGCAACAGACTAAGTAACTGAATCCTCAGGGAATCAGGAAATCAGATGACTGTGTCCTAGTTGTAAGAGTGGATTTAGGAGTGGGAGTGGGGAGGAAAAAAGTGGATTGAAAAGTCTCATGTCCACTCCTTAGGGAGTTCTGGGGTCTGGGGAGGGCGGCTCACAATTCTTGAGTCCCAGGCCAAGTAGGTGATCTCCTTCACAGACAGGTGAATCAGGGTGCTTAAAAACAGGACTAGCAGCACGAATGGAGAGAGAAAACGCCACAGCCAACGATAGATAGGGGAGATGGGGCGCTCCATCATGATACTCAGGTCTGTAAGGAACCTGGAAGGAAGGGTCACAAGACTTTGGGAGGCCCATTCAAGCCTTACCCAGCCTTGGTGTGGGGGTCAGTCCAAACCTAACCTGGGAGAAACCCCTCAACATTCCTTAAACCTTTCTGTTCACAGCTCCACAACCAGTCTTCTTGCCGCTAATTCATCCACTTTCAGTCTGGTTTCTGTCCCAGCCCCGGGGTTTTTCTTTTAAATCTTTCTCCTCCATCACCCTTCAGGATAAAAGCCCAACTTCCTGAAAGTAATTTCTTTCAGCCCACACATCCACCTTTCTTTGGTGCACCTTCTTAATCCCAGTACATACAATTCAGGTTCCTTCTGCTTAGAACACCCTTCTCTCCTCTCCCTTGACAAACGTCTCCTTACCTTTCTATATTTTATTCATGCATCCTCTCCTTGACTGACTCTTTGATCTTCTTTAGATAAAAATCTGTGTTTCTAGAGTGCCCTCAGTTGCCTCCGCCCTGCTCAGGGATATGCCTTTCTCCTTGGATTCTGAGAGCAGAAACTAAATTTCTCTCAGTACCCCCTAGTACTCACCACAAGGCCTGCCTGGCACATGGGAGGCTCTAAGAAATACGTGAGAGTGTCTGCTTGCATGAATGGACAAACTTATGCCACGAGTCACTGTCACCTGTAAACACTGCCGCCCGTGAATTCCATGGGGAGTCTCAGATGGGAGTGTGCCCATGAATCCCTTGGGGTCCCTGGTAGAATACAGATGCAGACCCAAAGGTCCGAGGGTCTGCATTTCTGATAAGCTTCCAGGTGGTGCCAATGCCACCGGCCCACAGAGCAAGCTTTCAGAAGCAAGGGATCACACATCTCGGATGTCCACACTACCCTGGTTGAAAGAAGAGCTCAGGAACCCCTAGGACTTGACATAGACTGCTCGCCACTTTCCCACTTTATATCGAGATTCCCCTGGGACCAGCATGCTCTTCTTTTTTCCCATCCCTCCTGGGATAAGAGCCTGGCAGTGAGAGCAAAAGGGACTCTTATCTGTGTGGCAGGAAATTCTGGGATTGGGACATCACCTCCTGGCCCCATAGATCCAGGCCATGGCGATGGTCTCCAAGATGACAATGAAGAAAAGGGGCAGAGATACCCAGTAGTCATCCAGCAGGTTCACATAGTAGCTGCCTGAGGGCCTCACGAAAAGGAGGCTTCCCAGGAACATAGGCACACAGACACCCACTGGAGAGAAACATCAGATATAAATCAGGGTCAGTACCAAAGCTGTGCTGTATAAGTCCCAGTGGGGTTAAACTAAATGATGGCCATAGGTGGGAGTAGGGTCATAGGTCAGAGTACCTGTGAGCAGCTTTGAATGCTCCCTGAGGGAAGAGAACGTATCCTGGAGAGGGGTGATGATGCCTTGTATGATTCCTACCACAGTGCTCAGCCCCAGATTCACCAGCAACAGGAAGGTAACGATGGACCAGAAGGTGGGTCCAGAAAACAAAGAGATGATGTCACTAAATGTCACAATGACCACACCTGGACCGATCATAACCTGTGAATGAAGGAAAGACTGGTGAGGGCGCTGAGCTCAGTCTGGGGAGCCTAACTCTATTTCCATCCTCTCCCCTAGAAAACTATCTGTAGCCCTGTTAATGGATACTGTTACACTCATCTGGCCGTGAGGCATGAGGATCTCCTCCTGGTCCAGCAACTCTTTGGGGCTGGGGTGAAGAAGCTTATCTGAATTCTAGTGCTTTGTGCTCCAAAGGCTACAACTGCCTTATCACAAAAGGATACTATGAATCTTGGTCTCGGTTATCCGAGAGGCTTCTGAGAACTGCCTTTCTGAATTCTACAGACACCTCAGCGATGTGCAAGTTTCTGGTGCTCTGGGCGCTTTGAGGGGAACTCTACAGCCAGACCCCCAGCCCCCGACCTACCTCATTCAATTGCTTAGATAAGTCGCAGTCGGTCAGATTCGGTAGGATTCTGCTTTTGATGTGTTCAGGGAGGTTGTTGAGCCACTTGGGGTAGATGGAGCTCGGATCATGGTACAGACTGTCTGGAGGGTGGGCCTCAGGCGGCAGGACCTGGGCAGTGACCATATCCATCACTTTTTTAGCATTCCTGGGGACAGGAGTAGAATTATATAGAACCATTTGGCCTTTGATGATAACCTCCTCTCTCGGCCTCTAGATGAAAAGGGAAATTACTAGCCTAAAGTTTTTGATTTGATTAAACTGGGCCTGCACTGAATCCTAGGTATCCAGGATCCTGTGTGACACCTATTTTCATAATCACAGAAATGTTTGTGTGAGGCCAGAGAATTTCTGACTGAGGCAGACTCCTGGAAGGGTCTTTCCTACAGTACCATTGAGGGTTTTCAGATTCTTACCTACTACTAGACAATCTCAGGATAACGTTATGGCTTCTCAGCTTTCTTGACCTGATGGCCTCTTCAACTTCTTTACTCACAACTCTCTCAACCTTCTGTACTTCAGCTGTCCTCAATTATTAAGCCCTTTTCAACTTGCCAGGCTCTCTCTATTGTCTTAGTGTCTTTGGTCCCTGACGTTCTCTCTGCTTAGAACTATTCTACTCTATCTGCACTCAGTCTACCCGAATTCTACCCTCTAAACATTCTCCACTTGGCAAATTCCTAAAGATCCTTACTCAGCTCACTGCACTCTATTTACTGCCATGGAAATCTATTCATGATCTCTTATAAGAGCAAATCAACAAACTGCATAAAAGTAGTATGTATAGTCCAATTCTTTTTAAAATAACAAGTCTTTATATATAGGTCTTTGAATTGGAAACACTTGAAAGAACACTACCAGTGATTACTTGTCAGGAAACAAACTCAGCTCAGCATTGCCTCTACCAGGAAACCTTCTCTGACTCCTCCAAGTTAGTAGCTCCCTCCTCTGTGTCCACTCATCATCCCTACTACCACTCTTCATCTAGTTTGTGATTATCTGTTTACTATTTGCTTCCTCATTTTCTTGAGGTCAGGAATGGCAGTCTAGTTTACCATCGGCTGTGTTGCCAGAGCTCAACACAGGGGCTGGTAGATCAGAGATGTTTTCATAAACATCTGACGAACATTTTGGGGATGAATATCATAAGAGAAGAGAATGGGGAATAGGCTGTGGGGACCCTGGTGCAGCAGGCCCTTTTTCTGTCTAATGGTTCAACTGAAATTATCCTCTAATTTGTCCATGGCAGCCTCCAGTTAAGAGTGGGGTGAACACACTTTTGAAAACCTCCAACTTTGGGAATTTCCTAGCTTAGAAAGGCATCTCTGAAAGAGACAGAGGTGGTAGGGTTCAGATGTTTCTAAAGTTTAGGATGTTCCAATTTGAGGACCCCATATTGACAGCCAACTTCCTTGAGTGATGGAAGCCTAGACTGGAGTTGTGTGGGCTATTTCTAAGACTTTGGTTTTTGTGACAATCTCCATACAAAAGATTGAGCTCACATCAAGTAACATTTTTCGTTGTTATCTGTGGCCAAGTGGCCCTTTACAGCAAATACAAACACTGTGGTAGTCAGTGAGGCAAGCAAGTTGAGAAAAGCCACGGCATAGGCATCAATGACACAGTTATTGGACCGAGGGATGTACGAGCTGATTGCTGTGAAGCTGCCAAAGCCAGGGCCCAAGGATAAAAAGAGCTGGTTTCCTGTTCGGCGCCACACTTCCACAGAATACAGGGCTGGTACCTGAGAAGGAAAAGTACCATGTAAATGGAGATATAAAGAGGGGACAGACAAGCCATGATGGAGATAGAAGATGAGGAGGGAGTGAAAGAAGGAGCTAGGAGGGTCTCTATTAGACCCTCTACTATTTGGATAAGAGACTTAAAGGGTGGATAATGCCTTACCTTGGCAGCCAACAAATTCTTGAGGCCAAAATATGCGCCTTTCATCATGAGACTCCGGATAAGAAGAGCGGAAAAGATGATGTAGGGAAGGAGTACTGAGATATACAGCATCTGAGTAGGAAGTATGATTCACAAAGAAAGTTCAGCAGAGGCAGAAGTCTGTAGAGTAAGATCAAAGGCTATCGGGAATCAGAGCGAGGTCAGATTAGAGGGAATCAGAAGTTGGAGACTATAGGCATCAAGTTAGGAGAATATTAGGGGATCTCAGATAGAAGGAAGTCCACTGCATTAGTAAGTCAGAGGGTAGCTCACCTTCCCAGTGGACTTTGGCCCTTTGATCATGGAGATGCAGATGATTAACCAGATCACAAAGACAGAGACACTCAAATGCATGACTGGTTTCCCACCTATCTCAATTTCATCTGTAGCCTTCAGTACCTTCTGGTACCAGAAGTATGTGGTGGGGGTGGTCCGTACACATTCAGGATCTGAGGTGAACTGGCCATGGAGGAAACTGCAAGACCAAGTGTGCCTCCCCCTTCTTCATATCCACCCTCTCCTTCCAATCCCATTTCATCGTATTCTCCCAAGGATCCTTTTCCTACTTCATTCCTCTGTCCTTCTCTCAGCCCTCCCATTTGCCCTTTTCTTCCCTCACTTCTCACCAATACTGGAGTTCTTTGATAGGGGGCACAATAACCAAGGTAGTGGAGACTGGAAAGACTGAACCAAATAGAAGATATTCCATGCCATGAGCACACTGTAGTACAAGCCCACGATGATGCACACCTAGGGACCACGAAGAGTTCTGGAGACAGGGGGAAAAGGTAGGCTAGCCGAAGGGAGAACCGGGGAACCGAACGGACTTGACCCTTGGAAGTGAAGTCATGGGACCCATTCCAGGACAAGAGTTAGGATGGGGATAGGGTGTAAAGGGCAAGCCTGGGCAGCCCAGGGCTCCTCACCATGAAGCTTGAATACCCTATACCACCAATCCAGGGGCTGATGACCTTCCACACACCAATGTTGCCCTGACGCATCCTCTGACCAGCTGCCATCTCCAGGAAGAGAAGAGGAATCCCAACCAAAAACATCATCAGGATGTAGATGATGATAAAACTGCCTGTGCAGGGGATTCAAGGAGGAGCTCTTAGAACCAACCATCTGACCTGGACTTCTTCATAGGTCGAGGAAAACATGTTCCCCACCAGTGACCTCCCTCAGGGCCACAAGCATCAAGGGTCAACAGTCCCAGGTGTCTAGCCCCCAATTCCTGGAAGACCAAGATACCTAGTCTCTACTCCTCGCCTTGACCCAGGCCTCTGGCTTCACCATTCTTATGAAACTAGGTATTCAGACATCCTGCTCCCACCCTCCCAAAGTGCTAGGGGTTCAGGTAGCTGGCCCCTGCCTAGGTCAGTTTCCAAAATCCTCAGCCCCTACATATCTCAGAGACCCCAGAGTAGCCAGGACAGGTCTCTGGCTCCTCACCCCCTTGTGGGTCCATGATTTCTGGTCCCGAGGCTTACCACCTCCATTGTGAAAACACAGATAAGGAAAGCGCCAGATGGTGCTCAGCCCCACAGAGAAGCCCACCTGGGCCAGGAGGTACTCAGTTTTATTGGCCCAGGTTGGTCGTTTATGGGGGGCTTCATCCTTTGGCTCATCTTTGTTTAGAGTCTCCAGTATGTCTTCATTATCTTCATCAGACCAAACGAGTTCTGGAAGGTCAAACTTCTGGTTCTCCTCAGTAGGCATCTCGGACGCTAACTGGGAAGCTGAGGTAGTAGCAGTCAGGGATATGGAAGGTGAAGGTACAGACAGCTGAGATTTCTCTTCCTGAGCCTCCATGTCTTGATTAACAGTTGTCATCCTGGGTGAACTCTAGTTCCTGCTTCTGCAGGGATGGGGCCTCCTTCCTCGTTGACCTTAAGGACATAAAGAACTGCAGACTTTAGGTTTATGAGCTAAAGGAAGATGAAATTAATCCTGCAAAAACCCCTGAGACCTCCCCAACCTTATCCTTATGTGGATAAGAATATGGGAGCCTCCACCCTGGAAAAGATCTCTAGGAAATAATATCTTAAAACAATACCATCTACAATAATACCAAAAGACTTAAAATAAGCAAGACTTTTACACACACAAACTATAAAACGTTGTTGAGAGAATAAAGAAGCCTTAAATTAAGGAATGTAACATGTTTATGAATTGGAAGTCTCAGTAGTCTAACAACGTCCATGTTGCCCAATTTGGTCTGTAGAGTCAATGCAATTCTTATTAAAATCACAGCAGGGTCTTTGAGAAAATTGACAAGCAAATTCTAAAGTGTAAATGAAAAGCAAAAGGCCCAAACTGGTTAATACAATCTTGATGGAGAAGAAAAAAATGTAAAGACTAATTATAAAGATATAGTAATTAAAAGAGTATGATATTGATAGAAAGATCTATGGCACAAATAAATCAATGGAGTAATATGCTACGCTGTCCAATATGGTAACTACTAGCCAGGGGCTATCTAAATTAAAACTAAGTAACATTAGTTCTTCAGTCATATTGCCACATATCAAATGCTCAGTAGACACATGGATATCATATTAGAAGGACAGACATAGAAATTTCCATTATCACAGAAAATTCTTTGGATACCAGTGGGAGAGCTCAGAAACATACTCAGACATATTACAGACCCTGATTTACAACAAAGATGGCACTGCAAAGCTGTAGAGAAAGGACACTACTTTCAGTAAATGACTAGTTGCTTGTGCGATTGGATATCTATGTAGAAATAAATGAACCCCAGCCTTCTCAACTTCACACATTAAATAAAAATATATTCAGAGCAGATGGTAGTTATACAAAAGGTTAAACAATAAGATTTTAAGATGAAAACCCCAGGAGAATATCTGCATGACTTGAAGGTAGGCACAGATTTCTTAGAGAGTACACAGAAAGCACTAGTCATAAAGGAAAAGTTTGACATATTGGACAAAATTAAAAATAAAAGTGTCTTTCAATCAAAAGCTACCATTAATTGAGTAAACACAGACAAGACACAGAAGATATCCGCAACAAACAAGGTGAACAGAATCATGCCTTCTTCCAGGATATCCACATCCTAATTCCTGGAACCTGCCAATATGTTACCTCACATTTCTACATGATTAAATTATGGATATTGAAATGGGGAGATTACTTGGGATTATCTATGATGGACACAATGTAATTACCAGGTCCTTGTAAGGAAAGAAGGAGATATCAGGTTCCAAATCATAAAAGGAAACAGGATAGCAGAAGCAGAAATTGGAGTGATATCCTTTGAATATGTAGGAAGGAGCCACAATTCACGGAATGCAGATGAATCCCAGTATCTGGAAAAGGCTAGGAAACGGCAAAGCCTAGGTCCTATGTAAAGAACACAGGCCTGACAACTGACAACTCGCTTTCAGTTCAGCAAAGCTGATTTCAGATTTCTGACCTGCAGAACTATAAGATAATACAGTCATGTTGTGTTAAGCCACTAAGTTTATAGTTATTGTTACAGCAACAGTAGAAAACTAACAAAATACATAATCAAAAATGGCACGTTTTTCCCCTAAAATTTATTTTAAAAAAAAACACCCACAAATAAATAACAAAAGGCAGGAGGGAAAAAGTGGAGGGAAGGAAACAGAAAACTCAAACAGGCATATTATCAAAGAAGATATACAAATGGCCAAGAAACAGGAAAAGATACTCAATGCTCAATGTCTTTCATCAACAAGAAAATGTAAATTAAAACTACAAATGAGGACAGATGGGTGTATATGTGATAAATCAAGTATGGCAATATGTTAACTGTAGAATCTAGGTTGATGGGTATGTAGATGGTCACTGAATAAATCTTTGAACATTTCTGTATGCTTAAGAATTTTTTCACAATAAAATATTTGAGAGGACATCACAATAAGATACTACTATATATCCACTAGACAAGCAAACATGAAAAAGACTGATTAAACCAAATGATGGCATGTGTGGAAACTTCTGGAACTCATATACATTGCTGGGAGGAACACAGATTGATACAGCAGCCTCAGAAAACTAGTTGAATGTACCCACATACTTTAAATATTTTCATATGTTATCACCCTTTTCAAAGTGGTTATCTAACAGAGATGTGTACATAAGTGCACCAAAAATCACATTCAAGAATGCTCATAGCTGCAATATTCATAACTGCCAAAACCTGAGAACAACTCAAATATCTTTCAACAGTAGAATTAATAAGTGAGAGTGTATTCATATAATGAGGAGACAACAGTAAAGAGTTAATTACAGATATGTGCAACAATTTGGATGAATCTCAAAAATATTATTTTGAATGAAGTGAACCAGGCCCAGAAGAAAACATACTATATAATTCTATTTATAAGAACAGACAAAACAAATTTATGGTGTCAGAAGTCAGGATAGCATGCTCACGTTGTGACAATTTATCTAGCCATAATTATGATTTGTACATGCCTTAATATGTGATACTTCAATAAAAGTTTATCTAAAAATAAACGTTTGGGAGAAACGCTGGATTTCTATACCATAACAATAAACAGAAAGTGGATTTTAAAAAGAAGGCACAATAGCAACAAAACTTTATGACATCAAGAAGTAAATCTAAATAACATTAAAAATCTTAAATAAAAGCAGAAATATTCTATGTTCATGGGCATAAATACTCAGTACTGTAAAGATGGAATTTCTCCCCCAAATTTATAGATCTAATGCAATTCCAATCAAAATCTCAACATACATTTTTTTCATGAAAGCTAGCAAGATTTTACACTATATTTATTTGGCTGTGCCAGGCAGCATATGGGATCTTAGTTCCCAGACTAGGGATTAAACTCACACCCCCTGCATTGGAAGTGCAATCTTAACCACTAGACCAGCAGGCAAGTCTCTACAATTTTTATAGAGGAATAAAGTGTCAAAAATAATGAAGAGACACCTTCTGTTACTGGCCAAGGTGGAATAAGCTAGCGACATATAACCAATCCTCACTAATTACAGTTAAAATCTCTGGATAGAACACAAAAAGCAACTATCTGAAGACTTTGAAAAGGAAATAGCAGCGATCAGAAGAGGTATTTAAGTTAACTTGAATAATGCTTTATAATGCAGAGGATGAATTTCACATATTTTTTCCTCCTTTGTCTCTGATCCAAGAATAAGCCAAATCATAGAACTGTACAAGCACTAAATGAAAAAACTCCAGGAGAAATCCCCTGTTTCTCAAGGACCAGGAAAAGGAGCTCCTATGCCTATTCCTCTCCCCCAAATAGGATGGAAGAAATTCCAATTTCCCCTTCACAACCTGGAGGCTCACCTCTGAACTACACAAGTATGGAACAAATACAAAGAAGCACAGCAAGGCTTTGAAAACTAAACAGTGATAGAAACAACTGCTCAAGCCACAGACTAACCCTGGGGTGGCACATGCTAACCCAAATAGCATCACAAAGGCTGTGGAAATTGAACTAACATTGTAACCACACCCACAGAAGATATGACAAAATTTGCCATCTGAACTTAACGAGGTTGTCTGTCTGTTAAAACAAATAAGCAAACAAATTCAACATTCTCCAGAGGATATTAAAAGGATTTTGAGTCTCAAGACATAATATTCAAATTTTCCAGGATACAATCCAACATAACTCATCACTTATACACACACACACAAATTTGACCATTTCCGAAGGGAAAAGACATAGATGTCAAACCTGAGATGACCCAGATGATGGAATTATTACACAGACTTATTTCTTTTAAAATTTTTTAATATTTTTCCAGCTTTAATGAGGTATGATTGACAAGTAAACATTGTAGGGACTTCTCTGGTGGTCCAGTGGCTAAACTTCATGCTCCCAATGCAATGGGCCAGGGTCAATCCTTGGTCAGGGAACTAGAACCCACATGTCCAACTAAAGATCCCATGTGCTGCAGATAAGACCCAGTGTAGCCAAATAAATGTATACATATGTAAGTATATATATATATTTTTAATTATATATATTTATGGTATACATGTGATGTTTTGATATATGTGTACATTGTGAAATGATTACTACAACAAAGTTAATTAACATCTCTCACCTCACACGTACCATTAATTCTGTGTGTGGTAAGAATACTTAAGATCAACTTTTTTAGTAAATTTCAGGTTTACATCATTAACTGTAAAGTCATCACGCTGTACATCGAGAACTTACTCATCTTATAATTGAAAGTTTGTTCTCTTTGACCAACGACTTTTTTTCCTCCTTCCCTCTGCCCCTGTAGTCACTCTTCTCTTTGTACGAGTTAGACGTTTTTTAGATTCTACATATAAGTGAGATCATGCAGTATTTATCTTTCTGTGCCTGGCTTATTTCACTTAGTTAATATTCACAAGGGCTACCCCCATGGGTCAGCAGTAAAGAATCTGCCTGCCAATACAGAAGACTTAGGAGACGCAGGTGGGATCCCTGGGTGGAGGAGATCCCCTGCAGAAGGAAATGGCAAACCCACTCCAGTATTCTTGCCTGGAAAATCCATGGACAGAGGAGCCTGGTAGGCTATAGTAGGTAAGAGTCAGATACGATTGAGCACAGCACACAGCACAATGTCCATGAGGTTCGTGTTGTCACAAATGGTAGTTTCCTTAAGGTCAATAGTATTCCAGGGTGCACATGTGTGTGTGTACATGTATGTGCTATTAATACACTTTCTTTACCCCACTAAACCACCGCTGGACACTTAGTTGTTTCCATTTCCTGGCTGTTGAAGTTAATGCTGCAATGAATGAATAGCATATTTAAAAGCAGAGACATTACTTTGCCAACAAAGGTCCATCTAGTCAGGCTATGGTTTTTCCAGTGGTCATGTATGGATGTGAGAGTTGGATGGTGAAGAAAGCTGAGTGCTGAAGAATTAATGCTTTTGAACTGTGGTGTTGGAGAAGACTCTTAAGAGTCCCTTGGACTGCAAGAAGATCCAACCAGTCCATACTAAAGGAGATCAGTCCTGGGTGTTCATTGGAAGGACTGATGTTGAAACTGAAGCTCCAGTACTTTGGCCTCCTCATGTGAAGAGTTGACTCATTGGAAAAGACCCTGATGCTGGGAAGGATTGGGGGCAGGAGGAGAAGGGGACGACAGAGGATGAGATGGCTGGATGGCATCACCGACTCGATGGACATGGGTTTGGGTGGACTCCGGGAGTTGGTGACGGACAGGGAGGCCTGGCGTGCTGCAGTTCATGGGGTCGCAAAGAGTCGGACACGATTGAGCGACTGAACTGAACTGAATGTGAGAGTGCCGATATCTCTTCAAGATTCTGATTTCATTTCCCTTCAATATATACCCAGAATTGGCATTGCTGGATCATATGGTAGCTCTATTTTTAATTTTTTGAGGAAACGTCATCCTGTTTTCCATAGTGGCTGTTCCAAGTTACATTTCTACCAAAAAGGTAAGGGTTCCTTTTTCTCCACATCCTTGCCAACACTTGTTATCTTGTGACTTTTTGATAATAGCCATATTAACAGATGTAAGGTGATATCTCATTGTACTTTTGATTCGCATTTCCCTGATCAGTGATTTTGAGCACCTTTTCATGTAACTATAGGCGGCCATTTGTATGTCTTCTTGGAAAAAATGTCTATTTTTGAAGTTGGATTTTTTTTTGCCAGAGTTGTATGAGTTCCTTAGTGTATTTTGGATGTTAATATCTTATGGGTACATGGTTTGCAAATATTTTCTCCAATTCCATAGGATGCCTTTGTATTTTTTTTTATTGTTTCCTTTGCTGAGGAGAAACTTTTAAATTTAACGCAGTTGGTCTTGCTTTTGTTCCTGTGTTTTTGGTATCATAACTCCCTCCCTCCAAATCATTAGTTCTAAGAGTTTTATGGCCTCAGGTCTTCAAACAACATAGAATTGTTTTGTATGGGGTAAGATAAGGGTCCTATTTTTTTCTTTTGCATGTGAAAATCCAACTTTTCCAGAACCATTTATTGAACAGAATATCCTTTTCCCATTGTATATTCTGGGATCCTTTGTTTAAGACTGAGGATTCCCTGGTAGCTCAGCTGGTAAAGAATCCGCCTGCAATAAGGGAGACCCGGATTCGATTCCTGGGTTGGGAGGATCCCCTAGAGAAGGGATAGGCTACCCACTCCAGTATTCTTGGGCTTCCCTGGTGGCTCAGCTGGTAAAGAATCTGCCTGCAATGCAGGATACCTGGGTTCAATCCCTGGGTTGGGAGGATCCCCTGGAGAAGGGAACAGCTACCCACTCCAGTATTCTGGCCTGGAGAATTCCATGGACTGTATAGTCCATGGGGTCACAAAGAGTCAGACATGACTGAATGACTTTCGCTTAGCTTGTTTAATATTAGTTGACTGAATATGTGTGGCCTTATATCCAGGCTCTCTATTCTGTTCCATCCTACGTGTTTGGCCTAGGTGTCCATCTTTACTTCAGTACAATATTGTTTTGATTTACAATAGCTTTGCAATATAATTTGACATTAGGAAATGTGATGCTCCCAGCTTTGTTCTTCTTGCTCAAGACTGCTGTAGCTATTTGAGATCCTTTACAATTCTGTACAAATTTTAAGATTGTTTTTCCAATTTCTGTGAAAAACCATCATTGGACTTTTGATAGGGATTGCACTGAATCTGTAAATTGCTTTGGGTAGTATGGTCATTTTGACAATAATTCTTTCAGTACATGAACACAGGACACATTTCCATTTATTTGCATCTTATTCAATTTCTTTCATCAGTGTTTTATAGATTTCAGTGTATAGATCTTTCACCTCTTGATTGTGTTTCACTTTATTGTACTTTGCAGATATTGCATTTTTTTATACAAACTGAAGGTTTGTGGCAAGCCTGCACTGTAAGATGATGGCTAACATTTTTTAGCAATAAAATATTTTTTAAATTATGTACAACTTTCAGATATAATGCTATTGCACACTTAATCATATGATAGTTCTACTTTAAAATTTTGATGGAATTTTTTATAAAAATAGAAAAATCCATCCTAAAATTCATATGGACTCTCAAGGGACCCCAAATAGCCAAAACAATCTTGAAAAAGAAGAATAAAGCTGGAGGACTCATACTTCCTGATTTCAAAACTTACTACAAAGCTGCAATGATGATACTGACATAAAGATAGACAAATAGACCAGTGGATTAGAATGGAGAACCCAGAAATAAAACCCTTACATATACAGTAAATTGATTTTTGACAAGGGTGCTAAGATCATTCAATGGGGGAAGAATAGTATTTTCAAATAAATTGCACTGGGAAAATTGGATATCCACATGCAAAAGAATGAAGTTGGACCCTCACCTAACACCCTATACAAAAACTAACTCAAAATGGATCAAAGACCTAAATGTAAAATCTGAAATTATAAAACTACTAGGAAAAAACAAAGGGCAAAACTTACATGACACTGGATTTGCTTTCTTGGATATGACACCAAAGGCACAGGCAATAAAACTATATGTAGATAAACTGGACTCCATAAAAAATTTTTTAATTTGTGTATAAAAAATAATACCAACAAAGTAAAACGGTAACCCACATAATAAGAGAAAATATTTTCAAAACCATATGTCTGACAAGGGATCACTGTCCAGAATATACAGGGTATGTATGCTAAGTTGCTTCAGTTGTGTCCAACTCTGTGCAACCCAATGGATGTAGCATGGATCTGTCCATGGGATTCTCCAGGCAAGAATACTGGAATGGGTTGTCATGCCCTCCTCCAGGGGATCTTCCCAACCAGGGATTGAACCCATGTCTCCTGCATTGATAGGCAGCTTTTTTTTTTTTTTTACCACTAGAGCCACCTAGAGACCACCACAAACTCATTCAAAAATGGTCAAGGGATTTTAATAAATATTCTGCCAAAGAAGATATACAGATGATCAAGAAGCACATGGAAAGATGCTCAACATCACTAATATTGGTGGTTTTGTCGCTAAGTCGTGTGCGACTCTTGCCACCCTATGGACTGTAGCCCGCCAGGTTCCTCTGCCCATGGGATTTCCTAGGAAAGAATACTGGAGTGGGTTGCCATTTCCTTCTCCAGGGGATCTTCCCAACCTAGGGATCAAACCCAGGTCTCCTGCACTGCAGGTGGACAGGAGGTGGATTCTTTACCAACTGAGCTATGAGAGAAATACAAATCAAAACTACAATAAGATACTATATCACATCCATAAGAATGGTTACTTTAAAAAAAACAACAAAATAACAAGTGCAAGTGCTGGCAAAGATGTGGAATAACTGGAGTCCTTGTGCACTGTTGGTGGGAATGTAAAATGATATAGCTACTGTCTGGAAAATATTATGAAGGTTCTCCAAAATATTAAAAATAAAATTGCCACATAATACAACAATTCCACTTCTGGCTATATACCTAAAGTAATTGAAAATAGGTTCTTGAGAATTTTGTACATTCATCTTTATAACAGTATTATTCACATTAGCTAGAACATAGAAGAAATCCAAATGTCCACTTTAAATTGGTAAACAAAATGTGATATATCCATGTAATGGGATATTATTCAGCCTCAAAAGGGAAGGAAATTGTGACATATACTACAGCATGGATGAACGTTGAGGACATTATGTTCATTGCTTGCTAAGTCAGCTACAAAAAGACAAACACTATGTTTCCACTTGTATGAGAAACTTAGAACAGTCAATATCAGAGACAGGCAGCTGTAGAATGGTAATTGTTAGGGTTAGAGGGAGGGAGTAATAAGGAATTACTGATTAATGGGCAGAGTTTCAGTTTCACAAGATGAAAGAAGTTATGGAGATGGATGATAGTGATGGTTATGCAATATTATGAATGTATTTAACCACTGAACTGGACACTTAAAAATGGTTGAGATGGTAAATTTTACATTATGTATATTTTTCTACAATTAAAAAAATGGAAAAAATAGAATGCACAGGGTATCAGATAAGACTGCAGTTTTAAAATGGACTTTAGAATGGATTTTTAATGAATGAAAATGAGAAATAAAGGGATCTGGAACACAGTAAGAGAAAGTCAACATAAAGGTGAATATAATACTCGGGGAAAAACAAATCTTTTCATATTTGTAGTTTACCACTTCAGACTATTAAAGAGGTTTTTCTTTAATTAAGAGAGAAATAAAATTTGAAGTGGAAAATTCTGACTTTTAGACTGGCACCTGCTTTTACCTACTTAACATCAACTTCTGGGATTAATCTCTTCACTGAACAAATATTTGACTGCCCGTTTGCCCTTGAAAACACATGTCTGACATTGTTCTAAGCCTTATAGACAGAGCAATAAGCAAACAAAAGTCCCACCTTCCTTGAGCTTACATTCTAGTAACTTAAAGTTATCTTTGTATAAAATCTGAAAAAAAAGTGAAGATTCAGAGAAAATTCCATAATCTTAGCATATTATCATCTCTATTAGCTCTTTAATTTTGTGATAATTCCCTCATGCTTAAACATTTAATTTACCCAACAAATCTGTGGGATTATTTCACCATCTCCATTTGACACATAAGAAAGCTAAGAACAAGAAGAAAAGCAGCTTGCTGAGAGACTCAGAGAATTACCTAAGGATATGATATAACATATAAACACAGATTTGTTTGTCTCCAAATGCTATGTTCTTGCCACCAGGCCAAGAAGCCTCTCAAGACAGGGATTGAAACAACAGAACCATCAGTGAATATGTCTTGTATTAGTCTTGCTGCCCATGGATCCCTAACACAGTGAGAGAACATGGGAACATTTCCATTTTAGATGTGTACAAACCCTACCACAAAGAGTCTTAAAACACGTTTGGCTCAATTTCCTACCTAGACTCTAGGCCCACCAGGTCTATGTCCACCTGCCCTAATCCCTAGGTGGAAACACATATGTAGGTCTGGCAATGAGAAAATTGATGAGAGACCTGGTGTGGCCAAATAAATAGATTAAAAAAAGAGAGAGAGAGAGTCTAAACCCATAGAGAGAAAAAAATATAAAGTAAGATCCAAGAGGCTAAGTCTAAGATCCAAGAGGCTAACTCTATACTCCTAAATTTGAATTGGAAAAAAAATAAGTATGCATTTATAATATATTTTTAGAGTAAAAAAGGATTTCCTACCTGTATCTATTAAAATGGCTTACAAATAATGATCAATGCAATACAACAAACACTCCAAACACAAAACTGTAATCTCTAAATACCATTTTCCATTAAAAGGAATTAGGTATTCTTGGAAAAATAACTGATTTCAGATTTGGGCCATGAAATGAACAAGTTAATTTCAAGGTTAATTTCATTGACCATTCAATCAATACCAAAAAGCAAGGAAATTTTTATATACACTCTGTTGCTGCTGCTGCTGCTGCTAAGTTGCTTCAGTCATGTCCGACTCTGTGCGACCCTATAGACAGCAGTCCACCAGGTTCCGCCGTACCTGGGATTCTCCAGGCAAGAACACTGGAGTGGGTTGCCATTTCCTTCTCCAATGCTTGAAAGTGAAAAGTGAAAGTGAAGTCGCTCAGACGTGTCTGACTCTTAGCGACACCATGGGCTGCAGCCTACCAGGCTCCTCCGGCCCCGGCCGTGGGATTTTCCAGGCAAGAGTACTGGAGTGGGTTGCCATTGCCTTCTCCGTTATATACACTTGGGTCTTGTCAAAAGGACTCGGCAGTCGGCTTGAAGACACTCCCATGGGTCCAAGATGAGATGATTTGAGCATCAATAAGAATGACTGCAATGGACTGAAATACATCAAATAAATTTAAATCAATGAGTTCAGAGAGATACTAAAATAAAAAATCTCAGTGATCATATTCAGAGGATATTAGGCAACAAACTCATTTTTTAAGCTGGTAAATGTAAATAAAGGGAAAGAATAAAAATTTACTTTGCTTTTCCTGTACAAAGTGTATGCCAGGGTAATGAATGTTTGATATGAAGTTCTCTTCCTAGAATTATCCAAACTAAGAAAAAGAGAAGGAATAATAAACTTAGAATACTACTTATCTCTCTGTTGAATATGCAAATCTAGACAATGATCATCAATGGCTGCTAACACCACAAAAGGAGAGCCATCTGGGCATTTGAGGGTTTTTTGTCCTCCTAATTGAAATACATGAAACCAATCATGAAGTATTCTTGCCAGAATATTGAACCTAGAAGTAATAAACTTCTTCACCTAATTGTCAATTTACTAGAAACACAGGAAACATAAGAATATATTAAATAACATCACAAGAGGTAATCAGCAAATTCCAGATGGCCAGAAATTGTACAGGACAAATAACCCAGTTTTATCGATAAATACATTTCAAGGGGGAAAAAAAGAGGGAGACAGACCTACACATTAAAAGATGCTTAAAAGGTATAGCAATGGATTGCAACATATATATTTTATTTGGATAATGATTCAAACCAACTTTTAAAAAATTTATGAGATTGTCTCTCAAATAGTTAAGCATAGAGTTAGCAAATGATCCAGAAATTTCACTCCTAAATATACGTCAAGAGAAATAAGAACATATGCCCAACCAAAAAACCCCACTTTTACATAAATGCTCATAAAAGCATTATTATTATAATAGCCCCAAAGTGGGAATAAGCCAAATGCCCATCAACTGATAATTGGATAAATAAAATATGTTATAGCCATACAATGGACTATTATTCCTCAATAAAAAGAAATGCATCCCGATACATGCTACATGTGGGTGAATTTGAAAACATGCTGTGTGAAAGAAGCCAGTCACAAAGAATTACACATATCGCATGATTCCATTTACATGAAATGTGCAGAATAGGTAAATCTACAGGACAAAAAGTAGATTAGTATCCATCTAAGGCTGAGGTTGCCGGCTGGGACAGTTACAATCCTGGCTAAGGAGTGGGGGTTTATTTTGGGGGTAATGAAAATGTACAAAAGCTGTAATGATAGACACACAACTCTGAATATATTAAAAGCCGTTGAATTGTACATTTTATTTTATTTTATTTTATTTTGATTTCACATGAGATTGCAGTTTTATTTGCTTGATTTTTACATGTCCCAGATCCAGGAAAGTGAGTCCCTTATTCTCCTTTTGTAATCAGACCAAACAGCCCTTGTGTCGAGGGAGAGGCACTGTGCTCGGAAGTAAATTGTTCACAACCTTTCACCCTCAACCTGGAGCTGCAGATTTTTGTGAAAATCAGGTTCTGGGCCTCTTAAGTCTTGATAAAGTTGTAAATGGTCTCTTCTTACCTGAGCTACCATCCCCAATCTGGCCACAGTCACCCTAGAAGCAGGAATTCAACGGGCAGATTTCTTTCCTTATTCAACTTCCCGGCACTCCAGGAAGAAGAGGAGTTCTCAGCACCTGCCTGCCAAGCTCTGCTCTACTTGAACTTTGATCAGCATAAACAGGTCATCCTGACTACAAGTTCCCCCAAAGTCTCCTTACAACAACTCTCCAGTGTAAGGCTCTCTGTTTACAATGAATTATTTTAATTATTCTAACCAATTAAAAGAAACTTCCACCACTCCCAGTCAACCACTGAACCCAACATGCTGAGAGTGGGGACAATGACAGAGCTCAATTCACATCATGGATTCTGGTCGTTGGGGTCACACTTGATCATGACTTTCAACCCCAAACCCTGTTTAGAGGTTTCAAAGGCCTCCAGAGCTCTCTCCAGAGGAAACCGATGGGTGACCAAGGGCTTTACATTCACAGACTTGGATGCAAGCATTGAAATCGCCATCAGCCATGTATTGCAGTATCGAAACACGCCCTGATGTCCACCTCCCTGGTGGCTGCATGCACAAGGGGCACGCTGGTCATCTCAGAGCCCAGCCCCACCAGCACCAGGGTCCAGCCAGAATGAGTGGCGTAGATGCCGGCCTGGATGGAGGTCTCCACCCCTGTGCACTCAATTGTGACTTCTGGCTTGCTGCCCAGCAGGCCTTCCACTTTCTTGGCTATTTCCGGAGGGCTCTCGTTGGAGATCTGGAGGATGAAATCAGCCCCGACTTCCTTGGCTTTAGACAATCGAGAGGCTGACAGATCAGTCACCACCACTTGAGCTGCACCCATTGCCTTGGCTGCAAGCAAACTGACCAGTCCAATTGGCCCAGCTCCACACACAAGGACCTTGTTCCCCAGGGTGACTCCAGCTGGCCGGCAGGCATGGATCCCAACAGACAGTGGCTCAATCAGGGCCCCTTCCTCAAAGGTGACATTGTCAGGAAGCTTGTAGCAGAAGTTGGCATTATGCTTGTAGAACCGGCAGAGGTTCCCATCATCGGGGGGCGTGGCGCAGAAGAAGATGGTAGGTGACAGATTGTATCGGCCAATCTTGCAGAACTCATCAGTTTCTCGAGGAGCACAGGGCGCTATGGCAACACGATCACCTGGTTGTAGGTGCCTGACCAATGATCCCACTTTTACGACTGTTCCTGAAGCTTCATGCCCTAGTACCATTGGCTTTTTCACAACAAAATCTCCAGTTCGACCGTGCTGCCAGTAATGGACATCTGAGCCACAGATTCCAACAGAATGCATCTTCAGAAGCACCTCGTTTGGGCCTGGTTCAGGGATAGGATGGTTTTCCAAGCGCAAGTCTCCGGGTCCGTGCACCACCAGGGAGAGATTCTCGGGCTTGGCCGCCGCCATGTCTGTCGCTCTCTCCCTCTCCTGAATTGTACATTTTAAAAGAGTGGATTGTACGGTGTAAGAATTATTGACATATCTCAATAAATCTAAAAAATATAAAGCTACCAGGAAAAAAAAATGAAACAACCAGAAAATTTTAAATGTTGAGTGGATATTTAATGATATTAAAGGATTACTGTTATTTGTTTTAGGTGTGATAATAGTTTTGCTAGGTTTTTTAAAAGTGTTTTTATTTTTTAGAGAATATACTGACATCTACAGATAAAATAATAAATTTGGGATTTGTTTCAAAATAATGGAGAGGCACGCAGTGGGGGAAGGGAGAGAGAAAATCATATTTATCGCAAGTTGGTCATTATTGAAGATGGGTGATAAGTGCAAAGTAATTCACTACAGTATTTTTTCGCATGTTTTTGAAAATTTCCAAAATAAAATGGCCGGAAGCCACAAGACAAGAATCTTTCTCAGGTTTTACCCAACTCCCTCTGTGAACCTCTCTTACTGCAGGGTTCCCGATTAAACTTGAAAACGACACTACCTTTATCTCACACCACTCTTGTGAGGAATAAAAGTGAAGATGTCTAAGGTTCCCTACTCAAGTAACAGGGCTCCATTTTGTCTAACACGGAGAGAGATTCTCAAAAACAATCCAAAAGAAAATCGGCTCATCACATATACTGTGTACGAAACCCAATTTTAGACAGTAAAAACCCAGAGTAGAGAAACACTTACTGTAGAAATCAGTCTGCCTATCTCTAATTAGTTCCCTTTACAGCAATGTGAGACACTCCCAATCTAAAAATCCTTGACGTTAGGTGTCAAAGGACATTCAACAAGTGGTGTGAGGAGAGAAAGATTTAGAGTGGGAGGCAGGAAAACACCAAGCTCTTCATTCCTCTCCCTTTGGTCTATCCGGTAAAACCCTGCTTTTCAATCCTCCCTGCAACCGACGGGTTCTGTTCCCCAAACTGGAAGTGGAGCAGCGGGGCTGTAAGCACAAAGGAGGATGAGTTCCCGTTTCCCAGAAAGGAGGAGGCTGAAAACTCAGACTGTTTGGTCATGAGAAGCTGACTGCCTCCGCTCTTTGATTCCCACCTTACCCGACTCAATAGAACCGGACCTGAAGCAGACGGATCGTTTGGATCGGGGTCAGGGGTGGGAAGGCGCGGCAGGAAGGAAGGGGAGTGAGAGGGTGGGGCTACAAGGTACCGGGGCCAATGGGTGATGACCCGGCGGTTCACGTCCCTTCCAGCCCTACAATCTTCAAGCTTGAGCTTGAAACGTCAGAGGTCCAGAGACATCTGGGATCTCTGCTCTTCCCATTCACCAAACTCACCTAGGAGTCCCAGTGGTTGAGGATGTCCGCTTTCTTCTTTTGTCACAGAAACTTCCACAGGGACAACCTCCCTGTGAGTCCTAAGCAATCTGAAGCCCTGGGATCTCCTGACCGTTTAAGGGAAACCCATTCCCTGGATCTTTGGAAGTCTCCCAAACCTCCACCCACGGCCTCCATCCCCAGTCCCTAACTGACTGACTGACCCCACCTCCTTGAGAGAGGTGCTTCAGCCGTTATGGAGTCACCTCTCCCACAAGTTTTGAAATACTCAGTTATCATCCACTGTGGGGCTTCCCAGGTGGCTCAACGATAAAGAATCCGCTTACAATGCAGGAGACACGGGTTCATTCCCTGGGTCGGGAAGATCCGCTGGAGAAGGAAATGGCAACCCACTCCAGTATTCTTGCCTGGAGAATCCCATGGACATAGGAGCCAAGTGTGTTGGTCATTCAGTAGTGTCCCCACTCTCTTGCGACCCCATGACTGTAGCCGTCCAGGCTACTCTGTCCATGAAATTCTCCAGGCAAGAATACTGCAGTGGGTTTCCATTTCCTCCTCCAGGGGATCTTCCTGACCTAGAGATCAAAACCGGGTCTCCTGCATTGCAGTCAGATTCTTTACCGTCTGAGCCACCAGGGAAGCCCTATCATCCACTGGGCAAATTCATCTGACTTAGCTCTGGGGTAAAACCTGCCATGTCTCTCTACCAAGCAGATAGGGGACCCTGATGGGCTCAGTAATACAATTTGGTAGTTCCCCAAGCTGGTTGTGTGTCAATTCACAGATACACAGTCCACAACAGCCTTGGAACCTATTAAAAACTAATTTTTAGACCAATGATAGGGTTACCACTTCCCATCAGCAAGTGCATTAATATCCTTTGCATCTTAATTGAAGCCACCATTTCCTGGGTTTCTTCTGGCTCAAGGTCAATCCTTGGATAAAGCAAGTCGAGTAATCCAGCATTTAATTTACCATGGCAAAGAAAGGCAGGAAGTCAGGGCTGGACATTTGGCTCTCAAAAGAATGGAAGCCTCATGACAGGAAGACTGAAACATCTGAGATATTTATAGAAGAAGAAAAAAAAAAGATCTGCTCACACCCAGTGCTTGGAATCCCAGTGGACTAATTTATTGACCAACAGCATTATTCCTCCAGATTCATTCCAGAAACTGGGTAGACCAGTTGAGAAGCAGGTTCTGTAGACATCACCAATGGCATATAAAATGGTAAGTGTATGTACTGAGGAAGGGATGGGAAAACACAATGAAAGTAGTAACCAGGGAGGATGTGGTCTAGGAGACGAACTGCAAAGCCAGGCTCCATGAGCTCTCCTATCCGGCCCCAAAATGTCCCTACCCTTGGAAATAAAAGCAGCTCTGGGTCTAGAGACATCAACAGTTGTAATTTGATATTGACTTGCCTATTAAGAGCTGTTTTGAGGGATATATGATGTCAGGCCAAATAAATAGTTAGGAAGTCACACAACAGGTTGATCAGCAATTTGCATATCACCTTGGAGGATTTCCTTGTTTTCGACCTCTTTGATAGGTGTCAGTTGGCTATTTAGGGGTAAGGACTTGGAGGATATAGGCTTGTCCCAGCTGGTGGAGTTGAAGGGAATCCCATGAGTTAAGCAATATACAAAGTATATGGGGATGGGAAGGATGACAATGAGTAAAAGGGTGAACAATGTGAACAGCCCCCATGATGAGTATTGTCGAACCACTTCTTTTGACTGTGGAGAGATGGGAAAGGGGTTCAGAACATAGAAGTTCCCAGAAGAGGAAGGACTGGGGAAGGGGAGGGTCAGAGGAGAACCAGGGCAGAAGACTAAGAGTTTTCAGGGAGTTGGAGAATGAGATGATAGTCTTTGGACCAAGAATAGATTGAAAAATCTAGCCCCCCACTCCCTATGAAGGTTGGGGGTCTGAGTAGGGCGACTTACAGTGCTTGAGTCCCAGGCCAGATAGGTGACATTCTTCAGAGATAGTTGAAATACAGTGGTCACAGACAGGGCTAGCAGCACAACTGGAATTAGACAGGACCACAGCCAACGAATAATGGGGTACATAGGATGGCCCCACAGGCTAGCCGTGTCTGCAAATAAACTGAGGGGAAGGGCCACAAGACTGTAAAAGGCCCAGTGGGACCTTACCCAGTCTTGGAGGACAAGATGAGCCAGACCTTAGCCCCCGCCTCAGCTCAAGCCTCATCCTCTTATCTTCTTCTCAGTCAATCTTCTATCCCTACTTAAGAAAAAATTATAAACGTTCCTCTACTGCTCAAAAATATTTCATCGATATCAGTGCCCTCAGGATAAAGGCCAAGTCCCTTTCATTCATTCTGTGACTATGAGAGTGTCTATGATGTACCAGGGATTCTTCTATTTGCTGGGTATCCACAGTGAACAACACAGACTCTAAAAGAGTAACGTTTGACCCTCCTTAAGGTTTTCTTAGCTTCTTCTAGCCAATATATTCAGCCTCCTTTACTTCATGTTCTCAATCTAAATGAATACACAAGTGGTGTCCTTTGGTCTGGAGTGCCCTTCTCTCTCCCTCTTTGTCTACATATTCATCTGTCCAGAGTAAGCTCAATCATCCCCTCACCTAGGATGCTTTCCCCAACTCTCCAGATGCCCCTAAATGTCCCTGGCTACCTCTACTATAGGCTTTGCTTCTTGTACTGGGATTGTCTGCTCATACGTCTTTCTTCTGGGACCCTGCACTCTTTGAGAGGAAGAGCTTATTCCATTCATTTGTACCCCAGTACCACAAAACTTTTCTTGACACAAATAAAGACTCAAGATACATGTGAGTGAGTTAATGAATGAGTAAACTGACTCCAAGAACCACTATCAGCTGAAAATACTGCCACCTGAAATTTCTACCCTTAAATTATACCACGTGGATGCCTACACATCTGCCTGTTTAAAAATTGGGCCTGGGAATTGTTTTCCTTGTATTTTATTTGGATTTTCCCACTCTTCCTTCCACAGTTATGTTTAATGTTCCTGATTATCCTGTTCCTTCTTCCTTAGTAGCTTTTCCTTGCAGAATTAGACCACATCTCCCAACCTACACCTTTCCCACCTTAGCCCAAGCCATTCGTTAGCTCCCATCTGGAATATTACAATAGCTCCTAACTGCTCTCTTTGCTTCACTCTTGACTCCTCAAAGTCTATTCACCATACCACAATCAATCATAGGTATCCTTCTGAAAAAACAAACGTGATAATGTCGATCCCTTTCTCAAAACCCTTCCATGCCTCATTCCTCATTCTACATAAAAAACTAAGTCCTGCCATAGCTAAAAAGGTCCTACATCATCTCCCATACCTCTCTGGCCTCATCTCATAACATTCTATTCTAATCTCTGATTTCCTTGTTGTTCAAAAACTTCAGGAATGATGCTTCCTCTTGCTTTGGTACTTACTGTTTTCTCTACTTGGAATGCTCTCTCAAAATTTTTTCATGGTTCCTCCTCTCATTTCATTCAGGAGTCTGCTCAAATGTCACCTTATCAGAGAGGCCTTCCCTGTGATCCTAGCAAAGTTATTAATAACACATACTCCCACTCTTGATCATCTTAGCTCATTTTTTAATTCTTCTCCTGTCAGTTATTGCCTCTTGACATCTGTATTTGTTCATTTGGTTATTATTATGAATCTATACCACTAGAATGTAAAGTCCCTGGGGATAGGGGTGCTTGTTTTACTTAATGCTCTGTCCTTGATGACTGAAACAGTTCCCAGTACATATTAAGCACCCCAGAAATATGTTAAATGAATGAATGAATTAAAAGTTTTGTCAGAAGGCCCTGGAATTCCCTGAAGTTAAAGGTCCCTATGTCACTCTTGTCAAGTCAAAATAGAGGCAACAGAAAGGGGTCAACCTTCCGTATAGACCCAAGCTATCACCTGCTGGCCTCTCTGGCCCAGTTCACAGCCAAGTTCTCAAATATGATGACGATGATTATAGGGAGGATCATCCAGTAGTCAGTCAGCAGTCTGATGTAGTAGCTGCCTGAAGGTCGAGTGAAGAAGAGGCCACACAGGAACATGAGCATTAAGACAACCACTGGAGGGAACATTGGATTTAGACCAAGGTCAGAGGTCTGGCTGGGTAACAAGGGCTAAGCAGAGGTGATAGACTAGGGCCGTATAAGAATCTGAATGAAGTCAGGGTCATTGATGGGTATACACACATAGGTCAGAGTACCTGTAAACAGCTTTGTATATTTCTGGAGAGAAATAAAGGTGTCCTGGATAGGGGTAATGATGCCCTCCATGAGCCCTATCGTGGTGGATATCTCCAGGTTCAGCAACATTAGGAAGAAGAGGAAGGCCCAGAAGACAGACCCAGGAATAAAAGACATGGCTTCAATGAAGGCCAGGAAAGCAAAGTTTGTACTTTCCTTAACCTGTGAAGGGGAGAAAGGGTAGGAGTCAAAGTGTTCTCGAATTTAACAAAAACAACAAAAAAAAATACAAAGGTATATTCTATCTTTCCTGAAAATTTTCTTAAAACCCCTGCATCACTGAGAAAACCAGATTTCCAAGCTGACCCTCTGACATGGAAAACCAATCCACCTAGTATTACTCATAGAAGGGCATTCTGCAAACTATAGTTCTTTGCATTACTAAGGTTGCAGCTTATCCTGGTGCTTCTGGGATTTTTTTTTTCCTGGTGCCAATAAAACTGAAATCTCTGTTTTACAAAAGGTTTTGAAGGAACTCTATGACTCCTTCGCCTATTTTTACTGACCTTCAAAAACTGCTCCTCTAAGTTGCATTCAGGCACGTGGCTGAGGACCTCCTTCTTGATGGGACTGGAGAGGCTGTTGAACCAGGAGGTGAAGATGGAGGTTGGGTTACCAATCAGATTTTGAGGTGGCTGGGCCTCAGGAGGCAGTATCCCCATGTTTACCAGCTTCAAAAGTGTTTCAATATTCCTGAGGAAAAGGAGTTGAATCATATAGAATCATTTTGCTCCTTAGAAAATGACCTGCTTTTCCCTTATCTTCCAGATAAGAAAGAACATCATGTTACTGATCTGGGTAAGGTAGAGCCTGGGGTTAAACCTAGAAGCCACCCCTTCAAAGTCATGACTTTTTATGAGCCTGGATAATTTATGACCCTGAGGGGATGGAGCAAGAGAAGCTTCTCCTATAGTCTTCTTGAGTCTTATAGAGTTCTTGGAAACTCTGAGTCCCTGCTCTAATGATGGGGTCTCTTATTCACTCCCTACCTCTTATTCACGCCCTACCTCTTTCTTAGACTAGCAGGTGAAAATCAATCTTCTAAGCTTTGTATAACTGAATGTCAAGGAGCATTTACTTAAGTGTACCATATGCATAACAGTCCCATGAAGTACTATGTTGTGAGAAACTTCTTGCACTTTTTGATCTGGGTCCTGCTCTCTAACCTTTATCTTACCCCATGACCTTCTGCAGATCTACTCTGCTCACACTTAACTTCTTACAGTTTCAGGGCATGCCATGCTCTCTCATGCTCAAGACCAACCCCACTCCCACCATCAATCTTCACTTGGGCTAATTCCTATAAATCCTTAAAACTTCAGCTCATTGCTCTACAAAGACTTCAGTGGAAGGTTTGCTGATAATAGCAAAATGCAAGTGGCAGAGATCAAACCAGTCAATCCTAAAGGAAATCAACCCTGAATATTCACTGGAAGGACTGATGCTGAAGCTGAAGCTTCAATACTTGGGCCACCTGATAAGAAGAGACAACTCACTGGCAAAGACCCAAATACTAGGAAAGATTGGAGGCAAGAGGAGAAGGGTAGGACAGAGGATGAGATGGTTGGATGGCATCACTGACTTAGTAGACATGAGTTTGAGCAAACTTTGAAAGATGGTGCAGGACAAGGAAGCGTAGTCCATGGAGTCTCAAAGAGTCAGGCATGACTTAGCGACTGAAAAACAACAACAAAGCGGCATTTCTAATCACATTTTATTTTTACTTTTTTTCTTGGATTTTTGTTTTTATTTATTTATTTTTTTATTGTTTTTGCCATACATTGTCATGATATCATCATGGGTTTACATATGCTTCCCCTCCGGAACCCCCCCTCCCTCCTCCCTCCCCCCCGGGAAATCTCGCTGCACCAGTCCCGAGCATCAATCCTGGGCTGGCGATTGATTAGACACATGACAATTAACATGCTTCAATGCCCTTCTCCCATATCATCCCACCCTTACCCTCATCCACAAAGTCCACGAGTCTATTCTATACATCTGCGTTCCTTTTGTTGTCTCCCATGTTGGGTTCTCGTTACTGTCTTTCTAAATTCCATATATATGCGTTAATATACTGTATTGTTGTTTTTGCTTCTGGCTTACTTCACTCTGGATAATGGGCTCCAGTTTCGTCCATCTGAGTAGGATTGCTTCAAATGAATTTTTTTTAATGCTGAGTAATATTCCATTGTGTATATGTACCACAGCTTTCTTATCCATTCGTCAGTTGATGGGCATCTAGGTTGTTTCCATGTCTTAGCTATTGTAAACAATGCAGCGATGAACATTGGGGTACACGTGGCTCTTTCAATTCTGGTTTCCTCGGTGTATATGCCCAGCAGTGGGATTGCCGGGTCATATGGCAGGTCTATTTGCAGCTTTTTAAGGAACCTCCACACTGTTTTCCATAGTGGCTGTACTAGTTTGCATTCCCACCAACAGTGTAAGAGGGTTCCCTTTTCTCCACATCCTCTCCAGCATTTATTGCTTGTAGACTTTTGGATGGCAGCCATTCTGACTGGTGTAAAGTGGTACCTCATTGTGGTTTTGATTTGCATTTCTCTGATAATGAGTGATGTTGAGCATCTTTTCATGTGTTTGTTAGCCATTTTTATATCTTCTTTGGAGAAATGTCTGTTAAGTTCTTTGGCCCACTTTTTAATTGGGTTGTTTATTTTTCTAGAATGGAGCTGCAGGAGTTGCTTGTGTATTTTTGAGATTAATTGTTTGTCCGTTCCTTCATTGGCTATTATTTTCTCCCATTCTGAAGGCTGTCTTTTCACCTTGCTTATAGTTTCCTTTGTTGTGCAAAAGCTTTTAATTTTAATTAGGTCCCATTTGTTTATTCGTGTTTTTATTTCCAATATTCTGGGAGGTGGGTCATGGAGTATCCCGCTTTGGATTATAGCAGAGAGTGTTTTGCCTATGTTATCCTCTAGGAGTTTTATAGTTTCTGGTCTTATGCTTAGATCTTTGATCCATTTTGAATTTATCTTTGTGTATGGTGTTAGAAAGTGATCTAGTTTCATTCTTTTACAAGTGGCTGTCCAGTTTTCCCAGCACCACTTGTTAAAGAGGTTGTCTTTTCTCCATTGTATATTCTTGCCTCCTTTGTCAAAGATAAGGTGTCCATAGATGCGTGGATTTATCTCTGGGCTTTCTATTCTGTTCCATTGATCTATATTTCTGTCTTTGTGCCAGTACCATACTGTCTTAATGACTGTGGATTTATAGTATAGCCTAAAGTCAGGTAGGTTGATTCCACCAGTTCCATTCTTCTTTCTCAAGATTGCTTTGGCTATACGAGGTTTTTTGTATTTCCATACAAATTGAGAAATTATTTGTTCTAATTCTTTGAAAAAGGCCTCTGGTAGCTTGATAGGAATTGCATTGAATCTATAGATTGCTTTAGGTAGTATACTCATTTTCACTATATTGATTCTTCCAATCCACGAACACGGCACATTTCTCCATCTGTTTGTGTCCTCCTTGATTTCTTTCATCAGTGTTCTATAGTTTTTCTAATCACATTTTAGAAAATAAAATACTATATGCTCTTCTGGTAATAGGAAAGTTAAATATTTGGACCAAACTTCTCACTGGAAATAATTTAAAAGACTCAAAGATATTTTTAAATCTTGAAAAATAAAAAATATTGAAAAGATAATAAGGAATTACAGTATCAGACAAAAATCAGAGTACAAACAAAAGCAGTGGGGAAAGAAGACTTGCAAAGCAATTTTGCCTTGAAGGATATGTCAAATACATCAAACTATACCTGAATTTTCCCAGTATAGTTTGATGTAAAAGCACCAGAGCATGCCCAAAGTAAGGATCAGAACAGAAGGTTTTCCTCTAACTGTGGCATTTCAAAGGGTTGCACCTTCAATAATAAAAAAATGAACCAGAAGCTTGCATCCAACTGTTCCACACCACAGGGAACAAAAGGAAGGCTCAGAAAAGAGCAAAACAAGGGAAAATTTTTAAGGTTCCTGAATGTCGTAATCACAGCCAGCCCTAGCTTAAACTTGTAACCCAAATATTTGACCCTGGTTGCCACAAAAGCTCAAGTTAGAGTCTTTCTAATGTCCCTATGTATCAAATAAAAGCAAAAGTCCTACCTGGGTGAATATCCCCGCTTCTTAGGCCTTAAAGAATTCCTACAAATAACAGTCAAATAAATAGGACATGGAGAGAACCACATACACAGAAAACAAGACATCATGAGAAATAACACTTTATGAATAAAAATATTTGTAAAGTTACTACAAATATTAGAGTTACAAAAATTATAATAAAACTATGCTTAAGTAATAAAAGACAAGCTTGGAAATATTTGCAGGGGACAAGAAACTATAAGTTGACCATAATGATTTTTAAAAATGAGGCAGAACTTCTTGAGACAAAAAATAATTGAGATTTAAAAGTTAGTATGGATAATTCTAATTTCACAATTAGGCACAGGGCACAACTTATCCTCCCACTTTAAACAACTAGACAACTGGACAAAGTGTATCAAACAACTGTTTTCAGACATTAGGTAGCAGGCAGTACAGAACTGATCCCTGAGAGACGGAAAACAAATGGAGTGCACCATGTAAGTATCCTGGTTTTCTGCCTGAAAGCACATTATAATCTGCAGAGCAGAAAAGACCACAAGTAAACCATGGCAGCCTCATTGAGTTGGGGAGACAAAGCAGGAGTTCAGGGAGGCCAAAGAAGTTGGAAGTTTCAAGGAAGAATTCTGGAGGAAATATAGTTATGAAGAAAAAGAATTCCATAAATTAGCATCTGGTCTGTTGAGTCTGTGCTGAATTTTAAGATTCACACATATAGGATGAAAATCTGCAAGGCTACATATAAAGAATAACTGGAAAACATCCAATCTGAATGGGATATTCAGTAGAGTCCACAAGGGCCATGCCTTCTCAAGGGGACTGAAGGACTCCTGGAGAAAAGAGGGCTCTAGACCCACCCTACTGAAGCTTAAAATCAAGCCTCAAAAGTATCAAACTGAACCACAAGTATCATTACTTGCTAGAACAAAGCTCAGTCAATACTCATTCAAGGAAGGCAACAAAAAGTCAGACACTCAAAGCTATAGAATTCACAAAGTCCAACCTCCAGTCAAAAATTAGTAAGCAAATGAAGAAAGAGAAAAATGTGACCTATGATCAGTATAAAAATCAGTAAATAAAACAGTCATAAAATAGTGCAATAAATGATAGATGAAGGACTTAGCAGTCAGGGATATTAAAATATCTATTTTAAAAAAACAATGTTTAAGTATTTTTAAAGAATATGAACCTAACAAGTAGAGAAATGAAAGACAGAAAAAAGAACCAGGGGAGACTTCCCTGGAGGTACAGAGGATAGGAACCCACCTGCCAATGCCGGGGACACGGTTTGAAGCCCTGATCTGGGAAGGCCCCACATGCCTTGGAGCAACCGAGCCCAGGCACCACAACTACGGAGCCTGTGCTCTAGAGCCCAGGAACCACAACTACTGAGTCCACGCACCCCAACTGCTGAAGCCCACTCACCCTAGAGCCCATCCTTTGCAACAAGAGTTCAGTTCAGTTCAGTCGCTCAGTCGTGTCCGACTCTTCATGACCCCATGAATCACAGCATGCCAAGCCTCCCTGTCCATCACCAACTCCCAGAGTCTACCCAAACCCATGACCATCGAGTTGGTGATGCCATCCAGTCATCGAAGCCACCACAATTAGAAACTTGTACACCACAACTAGGAAGTAGCCCCCACTTGCTGCATCTAGAGAAAAGCCCACACAGCAATGAAGACCAAGCACAGCCAAAAAAATAAATATAAATAAAATAAATATATATATAGCAATCTAGGACTTCCCTGGTAGCTCAATGGTAAAGAATCTGCCTCCCAATGCCGAAGAAAAAGGTTTGGTCTCTGATCTGGGAAGATCCCATATGCCATAGAGCAACTAAGCCCGTGTGCCCCTGCTACTGAGCTTGTGCTCTAGAGCCGTGCTCTGCAACAAGAGAAGCCACCAAAACGAGAAGCCCACACACTACAAGTAGAGAGTAGCCCCCACTTGCCACAAGTAGCGAAAAGCCCATATAGCAACAAAGACCTACCATAGCCAAACATAAAAATAAATAAATTTTAAAAATTAGTTAAAAAAAATAACACTTGATGAAACAAAAAGAGCCCCACAATCTATTAGATAAATTGAAGTATAATTAAGAAGAACCTTCTCACAAAGAAAATTCTAGGCCCAAATGGCTCACTGGCATATTCTGTCAAATAATTTGAGTCATAAATAATAATAATATTACAGAAACTCTTTTGGAAACTAGAAAGGAGGAGATATTTCCCAGGTTGTTTTATGAAGCCAGTATTACCTTGATAATAAAACCATGCAAGGGCATTAGAAGAAAACAAAATATTGATATTGCTCATCAACCTAGATTCAACATCTTTAACAAAAGTCAACAGATTTAATCCAGCAATAGATAAAAATATAATACACCATGTTCAAGTGGAGTTTATTTCAGGAATGCAAGAATGTTTAAACATTCAAAAATCAACCAATATAATGAATCACACTAAAAATATAGAATAAACAATCAACTCAGTAGTTGTAGAGTAGCTGTATAACAAAATTCCAGCATTCATTTATGTAAAAATTGCACAAAACAAGGAATATAAGGGAACTTGCTTAACCTAATTAAAGACATCTGGGGAGGAAATCCTGCAAATAACATGGTACATGCTGATAATTCACTGCTTTCTCCTGAAAATGGCAAAATGTGTGAATGTCCATTCTCACTCTTTCTATCTTCTACTGGAGATTCTAGTCAGTGAAACAGAGCAAGTAAAATAATTTTGTTAAAGATTAGAAAGGAAGAAGTAAACGTCTTCATATGCAGATATGTAATTATGTATGTAGAAAAACCTAAAGCTACAAAAATAAGTGAATTTATCAAGGCCAATACCCACAAGCCAGTTATGTTCCAATATACTAAACAGTGAACAATTAAATTATTAAAATTTCAGAATATTATTTACAATAGAACATAAAACACAAAATTATTACAGAAAAACTTAACAAAACATTATAAGACATGCCATATATTGAAATTTACAGAATACTGCTGAAAGAAATTAAAGAACATATAGGGATATACCATGTTCTTAAATAAGGCAAAATATTGTTAATTATTCATTCTTCCCAAAATGATCCATAATTCAACACAATCTCAACAGCAGAGCATAACTCTTTTTGCAAAAAAGAAAAATTGACAAACTATTTCTAAAACTTATATGGGGGAAGTTGCCAAGAGGGTACAGTAGAAAGACCCTGAGCTCACCTCCTCCCACAGGCACACCAAAACTAAAATCATTTACAAGGCAACTATTGATATGAATGACAAGAAGATTAGTAGAAAAAAATCTTCTACAACTAAAAATATAAAGAAGGAAATACAACAAGATGGGAGAAGAGACAAGGTGTAATCAAGACCCCAGGGCAGGTGACTCACAAATGGGAGGGTAATTACAACTGTAGAGGTTCTCCCCAGGGAGCAAGGGGTCCAAGCCCCTCTTTGGGCTCCCCATCTCCTAGGTTCTGCACTGGGAAGACGAGCTCCCAGAATCTTTGGATTTGAAGGTCAGTGGGGCTTATTTTCAGGAGAATCAGGGCTATGGGAAATAGAGATTCTACTGTTAAAGGGTGCACACAAAATCTCACACATTCCAGGACCCAGGGCAGAAGCAGTAATTTGGAAGAAACTTGAGTCAGACTCACTTGCTGATCCTGGAGAACCTCCCAGAGAGGAAGAAGACAACTGGGACTCATCCTGAGGACAAAGACACTGGCCGTAGCCATTTTGGGGAACTCACTCCACCACAAGGGCAGTGGAGCTGGCAAGTGCCATTTGGGAAATGTACCTCTAGCTTATTAGTTCCAGGACCCAGATCTACCCACGAGTCAGTTTGCACCAGTCCTGAGATGCCTCAGGTCAGCCAGATAGCTTGATGGAGACCAGACCCAGTCCTAACCACTAGAGGGCCCAGCATTCAGCCCCACCCACCAGAGGACAGACATCACGCTGGGATCTTTTATGACCAAACACTATGTGACTAAAAATCAACTACAAGGAAAAAACTGCAAAAAAAATCAAAAACAAAAACAGAAACATGAGAAGGCTACACAATATGCTACTAAACAACCGATGGGTCACTGAAAAAAATTAAAGAGGAAATTTAAAAATACGAGGAGATGAATGAAAATTAAGACATCACAATCCAAAATCAGTGACAAAAGAGGCAAGGATATACAATGGGGAAAAGACAACCTCTTCAATAAATGGTGTTGGGAGAACTGGATAGTTAAAAGCAAAAGAATCAAACTGAACGACTTTTTCACACCTCATACAAAAATAAATGAAAAATGGATTAAAAGCTTAAACATAAGACCTGAAACCATAAAAATGCTAGAAGAAAACTTAGTATACTTTTTGACATCAGTCTTAATATATTTTCTCAGGAAACAGAAACAAAAGCAAAAATAAACAAATGGGACCGAATTAAACTTAAAAGCTTATGCACAGTGAAGGAAACTATTAATCAAACAAAAAAAGCCACCTATTGTATGGGAAAAGATATTTGCAAATGATATACCAACAGAGAGCTAATATCCAAAATATACACAGAACACATACAACTCAATGTAAAAACAACCCAATTAGAAAATGGGCAGAGGACTGTGTAGACATTTTTCCAGAAAAGACATACAGATGGACAACAGGCTCATGAAAAGATGCTCAAGATCACTAATTATTAGAGAACTGCAAATCAAGACTACAGCAAGATATCACCCAACACCTGTCAGAACAGCTATTATCAAAAAACAACAATAAAAAGTGTTGCTGAGGAAGCGGAGAAAAGGGAACCCGTATACACTGTTGGTGGAATGTAAATTGCTGCAGCCACTCTGGAAAAGAGTATTGAAATTCCTCAATAAATTAAAATAGAACTACCATATGATCCAGCAATTCTACTCCTGAGTATTTACCCAAGAAAATGAAAACACTAATTTGAAAAGATAAATGCACCCCATGCTCATTATTACTTACAATAGCCGAGATAGGAACTCAACCTAAACGTCCATAATAGATGAATGGATAATAGGTAAAACTGAATCACTTTGCTATACACTTGCAACTAACACAACATTGTTAATCAAGTATGCACCAATATAAAATTAAAAAATTTTTAATTGATGAATGGATAAAAAAGATATATATATGTCCCAGGTGGTGCTAGTGGTAAAAAAAAAAGCCTGCCTGCTAACGCAGGAGATGTAAGAGACGCAGGTTCAATCCCTGGGTCTGGAAGATCCCCTGGAGGAGGAAATGGCAACCTACTCCAGTATTCCGGAGATAGTCCCATAGACAGAAAAGCCTGGCAGGCTATAGTCCACAGAGTCACAAAGAGTCGGACACAACTGACTGTCTGAACAGCAGCTACATATATATAAATAGATACATATATATATATAATGAAATATTTACTCAGTCACAAAAAATAAGGAAATCTTGCCATTTGCAGCAATACAAATGGATCTAGAGGATACTATGCTAAGTGAAATAAATCATACAGTGAAAGACATGTTGTATGAGATCACTCATACATAGAATCTAAAAACAAATGAATAGACATAACTAAGAGAAACAGAGTCATAGATACGATCATAGTTACAGAGAACAAACAGACGGTTGCTAGAAGGGAGGTGTTAGGAGAGGAGAGAAATTGGTGAGGGAGATTAAGTTACAAAATAAATGAGTCATAGGTATAAACTGAACCATATGGAGAATATTGCCAATATTTATGTAATATCTTTTGTATGGTGACAGATGATATCTAGACCTACATTTTGAAATGTAGAGAAATATTGAATTACTGTGTTATGTGTCAAGAATGAACACAGTGTTGTAGATCAATTATATATCAAAAACAAAGGAACTCAGAAAAAGAGATCAGATGTGTGGTTACCAGATGCATTGGGGCAGAGGGGAGGAGAAACTGGATGAAGATAGTCAGAAGGTACAAACTTCCAGTTATAAGATCAGTAAGTACTAGGATGGACTCAATCAGAGGTAAGTTGGTGAACTTAATAGTATTATACAATCTGAGGAACAGAAGAAATCATATTTTATAACATAATGAACAGGGGCTCATAGGACGGTAACAGAGAGTTTAACATACATACACATAATTCAGAGTTCCAAAAGGAGAGGAGAGAATGAGGCAGAAAAAATATTTAGAGAGAATGATGGTTAAGTTCTCAAAGTTGGTGAAAAATACACATTTACAAATTTACAAAGCTTAGCCCATTCCAAGTAGGATGAATATTTTTTGAATGCCTTCTCATCAGAAACTACAGAGTTCAGATGTACATTCTACTCTACTTTTATTTAATGCAACTGAAAGTCCTGTACATGAAAGGATCTGAAAAGTAAATGATAGCAACAGGCAGCTTGGAGAAGGAAAGCCAAATTCAAAGTATCAGTGTATTAGCAGTGAATTTACAATGACTTTTCCCTATAATATCTCCCGACCTGGACTCAAAAGTAGCCTGAAACCAAGAACTGTCTATTGAGTATGGACATAAAGAATTCCAAGAGAAAAGTCCAATATTTCTGGCCCAGGGGAAAGAGGCCTCAAATTTCAGAGAGAACAAGAGAAATCCCCTGATTTTTCTTGCTCTTTTCTGTTTTATCAAACATGCAGACAATCCTGCAGCGACAGAGGTAGCTGGACAAGTACTTACACAACTGAGGTGGAAATCCTCCTCTGACCAAATAAACTGTGGTTCTAAGTACACGGATAAGGGAGGAAAATCCCTGTTACTTTAAATATTTTTTGTTCCAAATAGGAAAAGGAGTACGTCAAGGCTGTATATTGTCACCCTGACTATTTAACTTATATGCAGAGTACATCATGAGAAATGCTTGGCTGGAAGAAGCACAAGCTGGAATCAAGATTGCCGGGAGAAATATCAATAACCTCAGATATGCAGACGACACCACCCTTATGGCAGAAAGTGAAGAGGAACTAAAAAGCCTCTTGATGAAAGTGAAAGAGGAGAGTGAAAAAGTTGGCTTAAGGCTCAACATTAAGAAAAGTAAGATCATGGCATCTGGTCCCATCACTTCATGGGAAATAGATGGGGAAACAGTGGAAATAGTGTCAGACTTTATTTTTTTGGGCTCCAAAATCACTGTAGATGGTGACTGCAGCAGAAATCAAAAGATGCTTACTCCTTGGAAGAAAAGTTATGGCCAACCTAGATAGCATATTGAAAAGCAGGACATTGCCAACAAAGGTCCATCTAGTCAAGGCTATGGTTTTTCCAGTAGTCATGTATGGATGTGAGAGTTGGACAGTGAAAAAGGCTGAGCACCAAAGAACTGATGCTTTTGAACTGTGGTGTTGGAGAAGACTCTTGAGAGTCCCTTGGACTGCAAGGAGATCCAGCAAGTCCATCCTAAAGGAGATCAGTCCTAGGTGCTCATTGGAAGGACTGATGTTGAAGCTGAAACTCCAATACTTTGGCCACCTCATGCGAAGAGCTGACTCATTGGAAAAGACCCTGATGCTGGGAAGGATTGGGGGCAGGAGGAGAAGGGGACAACAGAGGATGAGATGGCTGGATGGCATCACCGACTCGATGGACATGGGTTTGGGTAAACTCTGGGAGTTGGTGATGGACAGGGAGGCCTGGCATGCTGCAATTCATGGGGTCGCAAAGAGTCAGACACGACTGAGCAACTGAACTGAACTGACTGATTGTCTCAATGTGTAGCCCTGGAGGCAGATGGAGTTGATGGAATGAGTAGCAGAGCAGGGAAACTAAAGCCCTAGTTTTCTAGGCAGAAAGCCAAGTAGTGGGGCTTCTTAAGAATTGGAAAGTGTTGGGGAGACTTCAGGTAAGAAGGAGCTGAAGAAGGAGATCCCATAAAGTGTTATATGAAAGTCTTGGCAGTACAGGGTTATATCTGATCCTAAGTAGCATCCCAAAGACTTGGACAACTAGAAAATAAGGTATATCACTGCCCAGCTTCCAAACTATTAGTGGCACACAACTAAATGGATCCAAACAGCACTGAATTTAAAAACTGAACTGACATTGGGACCACAGCCCACAGAAGATGGGAAGAAACTGACAACATAAATCTAACCAGGGCAGTTGTCTCATAAAATTGTTTAAAAAAAATCTCCAAAGAAAATTAATACAGTCTCATATATGTTTAAAATAACTATATACAACACAAAATTACTTAATGTATAAAGAATCAGGAAAATCTCAATATGCCACAAGGAAAAAGATAATCAATACATAACAACCCCAAAGTGACATAGAAGTTTTAATTATCAGAATTTAAAGCAATTATTATAATCATACTCTGAGAAGTCAGAGCAAAACTCTTGAAACAAGTAGAAAAACAGACTATCAGCAGACAAAAGCTACAAGAAAAATACTAAGTGGAAAATTTTATAACTGAAAAATACAATAACAGAAAATTCACTTGAGTGGCTAAATAAAAGAATGAAGATGACAGAAGAAACAGTTATGAATTTGATGACAGGCTGAAAAAGTTCCCTGAAACTTTGACATTTGGTCAAAGTCATAAAACTTTAGATTCAAGAATCTCAACAAAACTTAAACAAGATAAACCTGAAAAACCTATGCCCAGACACATCAAAATTAAACAAATGAAAACTAGACATTAAAAAACCTGGAATATATGGATTTGTGTATGCAGTTTGCTATATACCCGAAACTAGCAACACTGTACATCAACTATACTTCAATTTTTTAAAATTGTTTTCAATCTGAAAGCTGCCAAAGAAAAACAACACACTATATACAGGGGAACAACCTGAGTGACTATGTTTCTCATCAGAAATGGACACAGAAAGAAATAGCACATTTTTTAGGTACTGAAAGAGAGGGTTATCAACACACAATTCTTCCAAGAAATAAGTGTAAAATAAAGGCATTATTAGATGAAGGAATCTCAAAAAATTCAATGCCAACATATCTTCAATATTAAAGAAATGCTAAAAGTTTTTCAGATGGAATGGAAATAATACTGGAGGGAAAATTCAAACTGCAGAAACTAAGGAAGAGCAACAAAAATGATATCCAGGTAAATATAGGAAGATATTTTTCTCCTCTTAAGTTTGAGAATATGTATGTCAGTTGAAAGTAAAATTTATAACATTGTTTGATAGGATTTTCAGTGTATGTGGTACATATGACAACCATAAAACAAAGTGGGGAAGATAAAGGGTCTTATTATGATGATATGATTTTACATGTCACTTAAAGTGGCAAAATATTAATTCTAATTAGAATGTAAAAAGTTAAAATGCACATTTTTATTGGGTTGTTTGTTTCTCACTGAGTTGAAAGATTTCTTTACATATTCCAAATAACATGTACAGTTGATCCTTCAACAAAATGGGGGTTAGAGACTTCCCTGGTGGTCTAGTGATTAAGAATCCATCTGCCAATGTAGGGGACATGGGTTTGATCCCTGATCTGGGAAGATTCCACGGGCTGCAGGACAACTAAGCTCTTACACCACAACTAGAGAAAGACCTATCACAGCCAAAAATAAAATAAATTTTTTTTAAAAAGCTCATCAAAAGTTATCTATTTTTTAAAAATCGGATGTTGGGAGAGCCATCCTCTGCACTGTTGAAAGCCCATTTTAACTTACAGTCAGACCTCCACATCTGCAGTTCCTCAGTATCCAGTTCTGTATCCATGGGTCATGTAGTACTGTAGTACTATTGAAAAAAATCCACGCATAAGTAAGTGGGCCTGTGCCATTCAAACTTGCATTGTGCAAAGATCAATTGTGTACAGAATATATAAATTCCTCCAATTTTGTAACATGTACTTTCATTATTTTAATGGAATCTTTCAAAGACAAAATGATTTTAATTCCAATGGTGTCCAGTTATTAACTCTAATAAGGGCTCTCCTACTAGCAGCAATGAAAAGTCTATAAAGTACAGAAAAACAGCAGATATAGAGAATGGCAGGCAATACCACTAGGCCTAAGGCAAATTAATAAGAAAGGAACAAATGTGAAGGAGTGATTTCTAGGATATCTTTTAAAATTCTTTAAAACTGAAAAACAAGAGTATATATAGTATGCCATCTTCTGTGTAAGAAAGAAAATAAATAAGAAAAAATATATTTTTCTACTTATTTTTACAAATACCAGAAGGATAAAGTGAAAAATGAGTTTCCTTCAGAGGATGGGTGGGAATTGGGTTGAAGTGATGGTGGGAGAGAGATATTTCTCTGTATCTTCTTGTATAATTTTGTCTTTGGAATCCAGATTAACATTTAATAAAATAAAATTAGGGGCCCTAAAATGTCATACAAACAGAAACAAATGAACATAACTGTATTTCAAGTGAATAACATAACCACATTGAACTGAGGAGAAAGAAGTAGCCCAAGTAAGTTTTGAACACAGCATTTTGACCACAAAGTTCAGGATAAAGACAAGAAGCTGTCAGCAAACACTGGAACATAGGACTAGTGTAGTGTGTATGCATGCATGCATGCTCAGTCATGCCCTACTCTTGGCGACCCTATGGACTATGGCCCACCAGGCTCCTCTGTCCATGGGATTTCCCAGGCAAGAACACTGGAGTGGGTTGCTATTTCCTTCTCCAGAGGACCTTCCTGACCCAGGGATCAAACCCACGACTCCTGTGTCTCCTGCACTGCAGGCAGATTCTTTACCACTAAGCCATCAGGGAAGCCATATTCTAGCATCAGAATTGAGCAATGGGTGTGTGTGAGAGAGATAGACAGACACAGAGACAGTGTGTTTCCTATCAACACTGTGGAAAGCAATTTGCATTATCTAGTGAGGCAGAAGATAGATGCAGTAGACTGAAGAAACATGGTCATGGTATTTAGCAGCTCTTCCCATCAAGAGACAAAGTCTGTTTTTCCACTCCTTGAATCTGGGGTGTCTTTGTGAATTCCTTTGACCAAAAAAAATGTAAAAGCAGTGACAATGGGAGCATTCCCATGCTTAGCCTTCAAGACATTTTTCTGATTCCACCTCTATTCTCTGTGAGCTGCCATATGAGGAAGCCCAGGCTAGCCACAAGGTGAGGCCTCCTGGAAGAGAACAGGCTTTGCTGACCTCCCAACTGTGTGAGCAGAGTGAGCCCAGCCACCACCATGTCCAGCAGAGCAGTGCTGCTCCAGCTGGGCCCAGCTGGGTGCAGACATATGAGTTAACCCACCCACACCCAGGAGAAGAACTTTGCAGTCAACCCACAGAATCGTAAGGAAATAATAAACCACTGCTGTTTTCAGCCACTTACTTTCAGAGTGATTTGTCTCACAGTAATAGATAACTACACTCCAACATTTTCACTTATATACCCTTGAAAAATGTGCACACATGTGGTGCACGAGGAAAATGTATAATGTTTAGAGAAACAATTGTTTTAATAGCCAAAAACTAGAAAGATTGTACAAAGATTCACTAGTAGTAGAATGGGTAAATAAACTGTGGTATGTTCATTTACCAGAATATTATACAGCATTAAAAGGCATGGACTAGAGGAAGCCACAACATGTTGAATTTAAAAAGTAAAACACAAAAGAATCCAAAGAATATGTGTATGTAAATGACGAATTAGTCTACATAAATGAACACATTAAGCTACTGCTTTGTATAAATGTTCAAATTAAATTACATTGCTTAGATAAGCATACATATAAGAAAATGTAAAGAACACAAAAACTCATTATCATAAAAGTCACGATAATGGGTACCTCTAGGAAGGAGGAAAGAAGTTCTAATTAGAGATACATGAAGAGTTTCCAAGGTCATTCCAGTTCTTACATTGGGTGCTACACATTTTGTTTTATGCGTGTTTCTACCCCATGGACTGTACCTCTGCCCATGGAATTCTCCAGGCAAGAAGACTGGAGTGGGTAGCCATTCCTTTCTCCAGGGGGTCTTCCCAACCCAGGGATCAAACCTGGGTCTCCTGCATTGCAGGCAGATTCTTTACCACCTGAGACATGAAGGAAATCCCTCTATATGTATGTAATATACAATAAAATGGGTTTTTTTAATATTAAAAATACCATCACACTCCCACCAGGCTGGCAAAAGTTTAGAGTTTGACCAAGTTTAATCGAGTGTTGTGCAGAAAGTGAAATACAAGGAATTCTCATGTGTCATAAACCATGTTGAAAATCAGATAACGTATGTTAAGTCTATAGGTGTGCCAACCCTACCCAGCAATTCCATTCTTAAACATATACATTAGAGAACTCTTGCAGGTGTGAGTCTGTATATGCCCAACCTTCTAGAAGGAAAACAGTGGCTATTTGCATGGATTAGGATTACCAGCAATAAATTCAGCTTAGGTTTGCCTCCTCTGGGAGTTCTTCTCTGAGTAGCTCAGGCTGAATGAACAGCTCTGTATTTTGTCCTCCCTATGACTTCTGCTGCTGGTTATCATGAGTTTAAGACCATACAATTAAGTATCTAATTCCCCTCCCCTTCTCCCTCCAAATCTTAAAACTCAGTGAAGGCAAGGTCTGTGGTCTGATTCACCTGTCCAGTCTTCATGTTATACAAGGAGTACTTTCTAAATGTCTGATTAGTGTTTTTGAAATTAATGCCTAAAGTATTAAGAATGGGGATGAAATAAAGAATAAAAATAATATAAAAATAAAGGCTCTAGTTCTGAGAGTCCTTTTAGGGTTTAAGTATGATAGACTAACAGAAATCCCTAAATTTAGGAGCTGACAGTAAAGAATGAAGGCATTCAAGAAGTGGAGAGTTCTACAGATGACTGAGGTTCTGGATGCGATCTGGGACTAGAGTAGCCTTGAATGCTTTCTTATCTCTGTGGTGGTACTCAGCATTTGAAGATTTCTAGGGCTAGAAAAGGGCTTGAAGAAGGATGATACATGACAGGGATTCTACTGTCTCTGGTGTTCACTATGGGGAAAAGGAGAGGCTTGCAAGCGCACCTGAGTCTGAGAAGTGTGAGTACGGTTACGCTCGCTGTGTTTTGCAGTTCCATGAGGTTGGCATCCTCAACCAACCTAAGAGGTTGGCCTTACCTCTCATTGCAGCGGTGTGTGAGCTGTGTAGCCCAGAAGCCCAAGACAGAGAAGACAAAAGGTGTGACAAGTATCATGAAGACCAGGTTAGCCAGAGCGACAATAACGGCATCACAGAGACAGCTGTTGGACGCCTGCATGTGAGAGGCTATGGAAACAATGGAGCCAAAGCCGAGGCCCAAGGAAAACAAGACTTGGTTCCCTGCTCCGCACCACACGTTCACGTTGTATATAGCTGATATCTAAAATGGAGAAGACAAGTGTTAGGGAAGATGTCAAAGAAGGAGAAGAGAATCTTAAAAGGGTTAAAATGGGGGAGAGGGGACATAGATAGAGATAATGGGGAAAGGATGCCCTAAGAATAGGCAGGAAACATCCTCCAAGGCCTGATGGGGGAATGAGGAAGATACACCTTACCTTGACAATTGTCATATAGTGAAGGCCAAATACTGCCCCTTCCAGCATTATACTCCGCACGACAAAACAGAGCATGATGAGACCACTGCTTGATACCAAGACATACATTACCTGAATTGAGAGTGGGACAAAGCATGTACCAGTGGGAGTCAACCAATAATCAGCAGGGATCAAAAGTTCTGAATCAGAAATAAGGAGGAGTTAGAAGACAGTTTCTAGCAGCGGTCAAGGGCTACTGGGAGGTAAAAGTCAGAGGGAGTGAAAAATTAGGAAATCAAAGAGTAACAAAGTTAGATGAGGGCCAAAGCATCTGAGAATGTCAAGAAATCAAAAAAATGGGTGGCTCACCTTCCCAATGCACTTGAGCCCATTAATCACGAAAGCACCAAGAAGACACACGGACACGAATAAGGGCAGGCTCAGACTCAACACTGGTGGCCCACCATCCTCAATACTGTCCGAGGCCTTCAGAGTCATCCGGTACCAGAAGTACAGGGAGGGTGTCGTCCGTGCACATTCAGGATCTGAGGGGACCTGGCTCTGGACATGCCTGCTAGACAGGATGACCCCTCCCTACTTCTTTAGCCACCCCCCACTTTCCCCTCTTCCTTTCCCCTTTCCCCCCATTTCTTCTTCCTTCCACAGTCTTCCTCTTCTTTATCACTCCTTGATCCATTCTCCTCTTCCACATTTCCTCCTACCTCTCTGTTTTCCCCCTTTCTCATCTTTCACTTCCTCCTCACCAAAGCCACTGGCGTTCTCCAATAAGGGACATTTCTCCCATGGAACGGGAAACTGGAAGGATTGACTCAAGTAGAAGAGGATCCAGGTACTGACCACATTCAAGAACAAGCCGGTGATGAAGCACACCTAGGGGCCAGGGAGGAGGTGGCTGGGGAGGAAGGCAGGGGTCAGGAAAAAGGAGGGGATCTGACAGAGGACTGGGGAACTGAAGGGATCTGACCCATGAAAGTGCAGTCTTGGGACCCATTCCAGGATGAGGGTTAGGATGGGGATGGGGTGTAAAGGGTAGGCCTGGGCAGCCCAGGGCTCCTCACCATGAAGCTTGTATACCCTATACCACCAGTCCAGGGACTGATGACCTTCCACACACCAATGTTGCCCTGACGCATCCTCTGACCAGCTGCCATCTCCAGGAAGAGGAGAGGAATCCCGATTAAGAACAGCAAGAAGATGTAGATGATGAGAAAAATGCCTGTGCAGGGGATTTAAGGAGGAGCTCTCAGAACCAGCTGGCTTTTTGGTGCCTGGACTTCTAAATGGGTACAGAAAAACTTGTTCCCCACCAGTGACCTCCCTCAGGGGCACAGGCATCAGGGGTCAACTGTTTCCACATCCCTTACAGTCCCAGGCGTCCAGTTCTTTGGTCTCTAATTCCTGGAAGACCCAAACATCTAGTCTTCACCTCCACCCTTAATCCAGGCTTCTAGCCCCACCATCCTCATGTTTGGATATTCTGTACCTCTACCCTTCTCATGGCCCTTCACGTTCAGGCATCTGACTCTTATCCTGCTCAGAATACCAAGTCCTTATCCTCTCCAGGTCCCAGAGACCTTGGAGTTTGAAGTCTAGACAGGCCTCCATCTTGTTAGCCCCTTGTGGATCCATGGTTCCTGGTACTCAGACTTACCACCTCCGCTGTGAAGCCACAGGTAGCAAAAACTCCAGAGACTGGCTGGCTTCATGGTATAGCCCACCTGGGCCAGGAGGTACTCAACCTTGTTGGACCAGAATGGACGAGTAAAGAGAACTTCATTCTTTTCCTTCTCTGGCACCTGAACTTTCTCAGGTAAGACTCTCTGTTTCAGGACTGAGGCAGCCTCTATCCCCATTGCAGTGGTTGGCTTGGGTTGGTTGGCCCTGCTCTGAGCCTCAAAAGCTTGAGTCTCCCAGGCCTGAGCCCTCACAGCCCGGGCCTCAAAAGCCTGGACCTCTGAAACCCAGGCCGTCAGAGACCAATTTCCCATGCCCTTGTCTTCCAAAGTGTGAATTCCAGGGGAACTTTCAGCAGATGAGACTTTGGCCAATGAAGTTCCTGAAGCCTGGGCCTCTGTCATCATTTCAGGAGAATTTTCAGGAGCAGCTCCAACTTTTGCAAGGGAGGATCTGATTTTGTGAGTAGACCTTAAGGACACCAAAAACTAGATTTTAGAGTGAAAAGATGACTGAGTTCCAAAACAATCCTCAACATCTCCTAAGGAAACCTTCCATTTCTGTCCCTGTGTGTATATGCTAAGTCACGTCAGTCATCTCCAACTCTGTGCTACCCCATGGACTGTAGCCCGCCAGGCTCCTCTGTCCATGGGATTCTCCAGGCAAGAATACTGGAGTGGGTTGCCATGCCCTCCTCCAGGGGATCCTCCCAACTCAGGGATCAAACCCGCATCTCATGTCTCCTGCGTTGGTAGGTGGATTATTTACCACTAGCACCACTGGGAAGACAAATTTCTGTCTCTACCACCACTGAAATTCAAAGCATAAAAGAATCTTTCACATAAGTTTTACTTCTTAGAAACGTTTCAGTGCAAGGGATAAAGACAAATAGCCACCTAATAGTAAGTAATCCCACTCAAAAAGTTTCTGAAAACTTTGAAGTACACTCCATATAGAGGATAGTACTATTTATAGTGGGCTTCTGAATCAAAGAAAGGACTTTAATACTAAATTTGCCTGGTAAATCAGTCTTAGGAAAGTTGCTATACTTCTTTGAGCTGTTTCACCTGTAAAACACTCAGGTTTCTGTTCAAATATCACCTCACCAGAGATGCCTTCCCTGCCAACCTATCTAGAATAGTAGCTACCTACCCACAACTCTCTCCATCCAACCTACTTTTATTTTTCTTCATTGCATTTCTCACTTCCTGATATGGTTATCTCTTGACGGTTAGTCTAGTCACAGTCTAACCATGCTCCCTACCCCACTGCTGTATCCCCAACAAGTGGATGGTGCTTTACCTCATATCTGGAGCCACCTTCCTCTCTGTTCTCTGGGCTTCCACCACTCTGACCTGTTGTTGGCTCTTCAAATGCTCTACAAGAGAATAGGCAAGGATCGTGATGGAAAAGGAAAGAAAAAAAACAGGGTGTGGAAGAGGGGAAGAGAGAGGAAACTGGAATTTTCTTTCAGAGGAGGAAAGAGTATGCCACCAAAAAGCAGAGGCAGCAAGTAGGTGCCAAGACAGCACAGGCACATCTGAGTTCAAGGATAAATCAACTGTGAGACACACTGTTTCCAAAGAGCTCTTAAGTAGCTCAGGAAATGCTTACATTTCAATGATAGGTTAAAAAAATAAAACTCAGATATAAATTTCCATCTTTAGTTCTATCTCTACTACATTTTAAAATTCAATGAAAAGAAAACTGGACAGCCACTTGTAAAAGAATGAAACTAGATCACTTTCTAACACCATACACAAAGATAAACTCAAAATGGATCAAAGATCTAAGCATAAGACCAGAAACTA
>ML664226.1:3794986-3905211 GCA_007570785.1 Antilocapra americana
TTGTGTATGGTGTTAGAAAGTGATCTAGTTTCATTCTTTTACAAGTGGCTGTCCAGTTTTCCCAGCACCACTTGTTAAAGAGGTTGTCTTTCAAAAACAGAAAAAGAGGAAAACGCTTCCCAGTCCATTTTATAAGGCTCAGTTTAGTTCAGTTCAGTCGCTCAGTCGTGTCCAACTCTTTGCGACCCCATGAACTGCAGCACACCAGGCCTCCCTGTCCATCACCAACACCCAGAGTTCACCCAAACCCATGTCCATCGAGTCGGTGATGCCATCCAGCCATCTCATCCTCTGTCGTCCCCTTCTCCTCCTGCCCCCAATCCTTCCCAGCATCAGGGTCTTTTCCAATGAGTCAACTCTTCGCATGAGGTGGCCAAAGTCCTAGAGTTTCAGCTTCAACATCAGTCCTTCCAATGAACACCCAGGACTGATCTCCTTTAGGATGGACTGGTTGGATCTCCTTGCAGTCCAAGGGACTCTCAAGAGTCTTCTCCAACACCACAGTTCAAAAGCATCAATTCTTCCGCACTCAACCTTTTTCACTCTCCAACTCTCACATCCATACATGACTACTGGAAAAACCATAGCCTTGACTAGATGGACCTTTGTTGGCAAAGTAATGTCTCTGCTTCTCAATATGCTATCTAGGTTACCATGACCCTAATGACTAAACTTGATAAAGATATTAGTAAAAGAGACCATTTAAGACCAATATCTTCATGAACATAGATGAAGACAAAAATCCTCAACAAAGATTACAAAGCAAATCCTGAAATATACAAAAGGGGTAAAAACTAATGATAATATGGAATTTGTCCCAGAAATGCAAAGTTGTTTTAGCATACAAAAGTAGCAATGTAGGGAACTTCCCTGGCAGTCCAACGCTTAAGATTTTGTGCTCCAATGCAGGGGTACTGCTTTGGCCCCTGATTGGAGAACTAAGACCCTGCACATCCCACCACATGGCAAAAAAAGTAGCAATGTAATCTGGAAATAAATCAATAAGCATATCGACTTTGATTCTTGAAATAGAGTACAAAGACATCCAACTGGATAAGAGAGGTCCTTTCTGGAATAACTGAATTATCCAAATAGGAAAAAAAAGAATGAAACTCAATCCTATTTCATGCCATACACAAAGACTAATTTTATATGAATCATCAATCTCAATGTAAAATTTAAAACTAAAAAGCATTTAAAAGAAAACCTAAGAGCCTCAGTCAGACAGGTATGGAGTCGCTTCTGGAAGTAACATCGTGATGGCTGCCCAAGGAGAACCCCAAGTTCAGTTCAAAATTGTATTGGTTGGTGATGGTGGTACTGGAAAACTATATTCATGAAACGTCATCTGACTGGTGAATCTGAGAAGTATGTAGCTACCTTGGGTGTTGATGTCCATCCTCTCACGTTCCATACCAACAGAGGAGTGATTAAGTTCAATGTATGGGATACAGCCAGTCAGGAGAAATTTGGTGCACTGAGAGATGGCTATGCTATACTAGCTTAGTGTGCAATTATAATGATGATGTAACATCAAGAGTTTACTTACAAGAATATGCCTAACTGGCATAGAGATCTGGTACAAGTGTGTGAGAACATTCTGATTATGTTGTGTTGTCCTTAAAGTGGATATTAAGGAGAGAAAGGTTAAGGCAAAGTCAACTGTCTTCCACCAAAAGAAGAATCTTCAGTACTATGACATTTCTGCCAAAAGTAACCACAACTTGGAAAATCCCTTCCTCTGGCTTGCCAGAAAACTGACTGGAGACCCTAACCTGGAGTTTGTCGCCATGCCTGCTCTTGCCCCGCCAGAGGTGGTCATGGACCCAGCCTCTGCAGCACAGTACCAGCATGATTTAGAGGCTGCTCAGACAACTGGTATCCCGGATGCAGATGATGACCTGTGAGAAAGTGAAGCTGGAGCCCAGCATCAGAAGTCTAGTTTTATAGACAACTGTCCTGTGATGTCAGTGGTGCAGCACGTTTGCCACTTTATCATATAGCTAAGCAGAACGTGTGCTTAATCTTTGGATGCTGAAGGAGATGGATGGGCTTTGGAGTGAATGTGACAGTTTAAAAAAAAAAAACCTTCATTTCTTGGACCTGCATATTTAGGTGTTTTGGAACACAGTTGTTTCCTCCTTGAGTTTCAAATATAAGACGGCTATAGTCACATGACAATACTGAGAAGTGGAATCTTTTTTGCTGTTGTCATTCCCATTCCTTTTCATTTAGAATCAGAATAAAGTTGTATTTCAAATAGCAAAAAAAAAAAGAAACCACGAGAGAGTGCCTTCATGACTGAAGGGTAGGCAAAAGTTTCAAACGTAGAACATAAAGTGCAATAATCTTTAGAACTTAATCGTTTAGATTTCACAAAGTTAAAAAACTCTGCTCATCAAGAAACTTAAAATTAATAGGCAAAGTCAGAGACTAGGAGAAAATGATCCTGAGATACATAGATGACAAAAGACTTGTGTTTAGGGAATGTAAACGACTACTGCTTAATTAAAAGATAAAACAGCAGTAAGAGTATAAGAGTACAAACTACCATGTACATAATAAATAAACTGCAAGGATATATTGTACAGCAGATGGAATATAGACAATTTTTAATAACTATAAACTGAATATAACCCTTAGAACTTGTGAATCACTATGTTGTACATTTGCAACTTTTGTAATATATCAACTATATGTCAATATTGAAAAGATATACAATTAGGACTTCCCTGATGGTCCAAATGTTAAGAATCCACCTGCTGATGAAAAGAACACAAGTTTGATCCCTGGTTCTGGAAGATTCCATATGTCTCCAGGCAGCTAAGCCCATGCACCACAACTACTGAACCCACACAGCCTAGAGCCTGTGCTCTGCAACAGGAGGAGCCATCACAATGAGAAGCCCTTGCACTAAACTAGACAATAGCCTGTACAGCAATAGACCAGCACAGCCAAAAATAAATATAAATAAGTAAAAATTATAAAAAAGGAAAGAAAGCACAAATAACCAGTCTCAGGAATAAAATAAGGGGACATTATTATAGATGCTGCAGATATTAAATAAATAATAATAATAAATATTAACATTATTGTGCCAATAAATTTTAAAAATAGATGAGATACTCAAATACCTTTTAAAAATTAACCAAAGAACTACCTCAGGAAAAATAAAGAACCCCAAAAGTCCTGCAGCCATTAAATAACTTGAAAATCTTTCAAACACACGTGCACACACTTACACACACATATATACAAACCTTTCTAATACCAGGTTGTCACTAATGGCAAATTTTACCAATGTTTAAGAAAGATATGCTTGTCTTTTCACAAAGAAGAACACTCCCCAACTTATAAGACCAACTCAACCTTGATACCAAAATTTATCTAATAATTTTGAGTTTCAGCTAAAAAATAGTTGAAATACTTCTGAATAAAAACAAAGTGAGAAGTCATGCTCTAACAAGTATTAAGTTATATTATAAATTTGTAGTAAGACAGTGTGAATGGAAATAAGGACAAATAAACAGACTAGTGGAACAGAATAGAGAGCCTAAAATTAGACCCATCCTTATACGGAGTCTGATATATGCCTTAGCAGATCTGTGAGTAGGGGGTGAACTTCTCAATAAATGGTGCTGGACCAACTGGGCGTCCATACAGGAAAAAAAAAAATTGACCCCTACCTCAAATGACAGTCCATGGGGTCGCAAAGAGTTGGATACAACTGAAGCAACTTAGCAAGCACCTCAAAAGACATGCAAAAATCAATCTCACATGAAAAAAAGAAGTAAATGTGAAAAACAGTACTATAAAATTCTAGAAAATGTAAAAGAATGGAGGATCACTGTCATACTACTCCAGGGTACAAAATTACTGATGATGTAAACGGTGCCCTTTAAAGCACAACATCTTGGTGTTTCTCATAAAAGGCACAATAAGCAATGACCATAAAATTTCAATTTGAGGACTTCCCTGGTGGCACAGTGGATAAGACTCCACCTGCCAATGCAGGGGACGGGAGTTCAATCCTTGGTTAAGGAAGAACCTACAGGCCGTGGAGCAACTAAGCCCGTGCACCACAGCTATGGAGCCTGTGCTCTAGAGCCTGGGAACTACAAGTACTGAGCCCATGTGCTGCAACTACTGAAGCCAGCATGCTGCAGCTACTGAAGCTTGCCCACAAGAGTCCATGCTCCACAAGAGAAGCCACCACAGTGAGAGGCCTTCATACCACAAGGACGGCCCAGGGCAGCCAAAAATAAACAATAAAATTATTTTTGAAATTTCCATTTGATACATTCTACTACATTAAAATTTAAAACAGCTTTTCATCAAAAGGCTCCAAAAGGAAAATAGAAAGAAAAACTGCAGAGTGGAAGAATATATCTGCAACCTACATAACAAATGACTAATATTCAAAAGATATAAAGAACTTCTATAGATTAGGAAGAAAAGGACAGACAACCCAATAGGAAAATGGGCAAGGGGCTTGAGAAGCACTTCAAAAATATTATACAATATTTAAATAAGTATTAATTAATTTAATTAAAGTATTCCAATAAATATTACAAATTCTATGTCATCAACAGTCAATGAAAGGTAATTAAAATAACAATGAAATACCACTGCACACCAGCCAGATTGGGAAAAAAATGGAAAAGTTTAATAATACCAGGTGTTGATGAGATGTAGAACAACCAGAAAGTCTCATCCTTAATTAATGTCAGTGTAAATGGTTATAACTACTTTGGAGAACAACTTAGTACTAGTAGTAAAATTGACTACACACAAACACTCTGGCCCTGCTTCATGCATGGAACAGAAATCTTAACTCAATTTGCTCAAAAATTAACCAAATTGAGGAAGCTAGAGACATTTCTCAGACAGCTGGCAGCTTACCTAAGAAAAGCAAATCTTCACTATTACCAGATGGTTTGCCAGCAACTGAAATGAACCATAACTCAAATAACAGGAAGTACTTCTGATTCCCCTAATTCGTGTTAACACTGACCCTGACACTGAGTCCCACTAAAAAAATTGAAAACTGTGTTCATGAAAAATAAATCCACCTTTCTTGAAAGCATTCAAAAAGTGTAAACTGGTCAATTTACCAGAATCTGCAAGATTCTGAGAGAACTAATTTTCGGAGACCAGATTCTGCAAACGGGCCACCTGCGACCCCGTGAAAGCCCCTTTGTGTTCTTGCAGCAGAGACACCCTGATGGCGGCCCAACGCCTGAGACCCTACCTCATCCTTCCTGGCAAAGACTCTCCTCAGCCATTGCTTCCGAAGAGCTCTCGGATCTCCTGGAAATGCCCCTTTACCTCTTTTCCAGTAACTAATCCCCAAAACGAAAGGAGAGAGCTGGTGTCCAGCTTCCTCAGGAAAAAAGCACTAACTTGGTCCCCAACAGGCCAGTGAAGAGGTTGGACCCGTCTCTGCAGCCTGGGAGCCTGAACCAATCGGCTTCCCTGGTTGGGCACGGACCGCTGGCCTGCGGCCCATGAAGGTCGCGTCTTGGGACGGCCTCGAAGTCTGATTTGGTGAGCGAAGGGGCTGATACCACTTTCCCAGGTTCTAGGGGAGAAAAACGGAGGGTCCTCCCAGGCCGTTTGACTCCTCAGATCCACAGAGCCCGGGCAGTCTGGGCGGCTCCGGCCGGTGGCCTGTTATCCCTTGGCGGAGTCCCATAACCTCAGGGCGTGACGTCCAACCTCACACACCCGAGATTTATGAACGTTTCAGGGATCCCGTAGGCGCCAATTTCACCCTCACCCTCGAGGCCTGCGCTCTTCAGTCTGGTCAGTCAGGCTCAACTGAGAAGCTTAGCGACCGCCTCAGGCCCCCACAGGCCTCACCTCACGAGGCTCCTCGCTCTGCCTTTCCCGCATTCTGCTGCGCGCATGCGCATCCCACTGACAGGCGCGAGCGACTCCGTGGCTCCGCTCTTTTCAACAGCTATCTCCCTCCCTGCACATGTAAGTGCATGTACACACGTGCTCCTGCTTCCACGCATGCGTCCGGCCATCCCTCCTTTCCTTATGTTCCCACATACAGCGTGTGCCCAGTCCCTCCCTTCCCTTTCTACCTCCCGGCACTGTTCAGTCCAGGCTCTAAGGCAAGTCCCTAGTCTGGAGCATTGGCTTCACTTCCACTTCCCTGAATAATGTGGAAGTAAGGGTGAGGTGAAATCGTTCTTCCCATTCATTTCTTCTTGTCTTCGAACCTTTTGACAGTAATACTTAGGGCTTCCATATTACTAGCCAAACCCTAAATATATGTCCAATAAGACAGATGGGGACCTTGCCATCAGAGTTCAGTAATTTGCTGGGCTTACAGAGAAGAATCAAAAACCCAAGATTTACTCAAAATTTCTGGTCTTAGGACTGCTTTGATATTCTTAAAAATGAAGGACCTCAATTATTTTTGTGGATTATATTTATATAGATTGTGTTTATGTGAGCTATATCTATCAATATTAAAATGATAAATTTCTGGAATATGTATTGGCATCAAAAATCCATTGCATTAACATAAATAACATTTTTAATAACTAATTTCCACACTAAAAATAATTTAGTGAGAAGAATATTTTACATTTTTGCAAATCTCTTTTAACACCTGGCTTAATAGGCAACAGTTGTATTATCATATGTGCTTGGGGGTGGGGGGGGGGGGGGACTTGTCAAAATAGCTCACATGCTGTAGCTTCCAAAAAACATCACTGTATACTCAAGAGAAAGTGAGAGTGAAAAGGCAAATAACATCTTAATAGTATTATGAAAATAATTTTCACTTCATGACCCCCTGAAAGTGTCTCAGGAACCACTAGCAGTCCCTAGGCCACATTCTGAGAACCACAGGCTTAGATCATTATGACTGAACAAAAAGATATAAAGAAAAATGCTAGGTGCCATAAAAATACATCACAATCTGGGGGAAATTATCCAATCCTTCAACTCAGAGACCTGATTTGGAGAAAGCATGACTGAGTCCAAGCTCATATTGCTCATCACACAACAGGCCACTAAGTCCAGAGACAAGTTGTTGGGGCAGGAATAGCAATTTTATTTGGAAAGCCAACATACCAAGAAGATGGTGGACTAGCGTCCAAAAGAACCATCTTACCCAAGTTAAAATTCAGGCTTCTTTTATATTAAAAGAGGAGGTGGGGTGTAGCTGGTTGTTGCAAACTTCTTGGTGCAGGAATCTGTTCTTGCAGCTGTCCATGTAGGTCTGGTCACAGTGTTCCTATAAGCGTCCAACAATTTATTTTCTGTTCTGCAGTTCTTTATCTTCATATGAAGGGAAGAGTGTTATACTTTTAAAGGTCAGAGCCTTGAGAATGGACTATTATGTGTATTTCAGGCTATAGGCAACATTCTTTTACAAAGGCGCAGAGCCAGCATGACTAAGCACAGGGAATACAGCACAAAGGTTAGAGCTAAAGGAATAGATCCAATATGCAGTTAGGGTTGTTCTTCTCTGTTACAAGAGGAGTTCTCTGAGGAAGTAACACTGGAACTGAGACAGAAAGGATAATTTACTAAGTGTACAATGGAATATGAACATCTCAGGCCCTGAGGCTATGCATAGGCCCCGGAGCAGGAAAATTTATGAATTCTAGACACCAGGAAAAATGTCAGTCAGTAATTGTTTTAAATGTTATATCTTTATTTACTTTTGGCTGTGCTGGGTCTTTGTTGCTGCATGGGCTTTTCTCTAGCTGCAGAGAGTGGGGCTACCCTGTAGCTGTGGTTCGGGCCCTTATCATTTCAGTGGCTTCTCTTGTGAAGCACAGGCTCTAGGTGCCTGGGCTTCAGTAGTTGTGGTATATAGGCTCAGAAGTTGCAGCTCCCAGGCTCTAGAACACAGGCTCAGTGGTTGCGGTACACGGGCTTAGTTGTTCCATGGCATATGGGATCTTCCTGGATCAGAGCACTAACCCTTGTCCCCTGCACTGGCAGGTGGATTCTTTACCACTGAGCCACCAGGGAAGTGCATGATGTACCCTACACTGCCCTAGACCCTCAGGATGGTGTTGTGAAAAAGATTTTACATTTTAGTTGCAAAAGCAGAAAACAAACAAATAAGAATTTCTGAGCATGGGAGTGCTATTAAGAAAGCAAAACAGAGTGTTATGAGGGGACAAGACAGAGAACTATAGACAGTAGTCAAGTAAGACCTCTCTGAGGAAGTGACATTTGGCAGAGACTTGAAGGAGATGAGGAAAGCAACTAGGAACAACATAAGGAAGAGCATTCCAGGCAGAGGGAACAGCAATGACAAAGGTCTGGAGGTAGAAGTATACTTGACAGGTTCTTGAAACAGCAAGGAAGCCAATATAACTGGATCCCAGTGATTGAGGGGAAGGTGGGTATTAGGTGAGATAAGAGAAGTGATAAGGGCTAAAGTATTTTATGGAAGCCCTTCAAGGTCATGGTAGGAAGTCGGGGTTTTTTCCTGAGTGAAAGAAGAAGCTATTAGAGGGTTCTGAGTCAGGAAGTGACTCATGTTTTAACTGGAGGATCCCTATGGCTTCTAGGCAGACAATAGGATGTGTGTGGGCTAAGGATAGTCTCCAGGCATTCATTGGCTTATATCTGCCTAACTCCAGTCTCTGCCTCTGTCTTCTTCTCCTCTAGAGTGCGTTTGCCTTGAGTGTCTCTTCTAAGAACATTTGTCTTTAGATTTAGGGCCCACTCAGATTATCCAGGATAATCTCATTTTGAAATCCTTAACTACATCTTCAAAGACCCTTTTGCCAAATAGGGTTAAAAAAAAGAGTAGGGTCACATTCACAGGTTCCAGTGGTTCGGACAAGGACATATATTTGGGAGACCACATTCAACCCACTACAGTAGGTCTGGGATGAGGATTGAGAATATTAACAAATGCTCAGCTGCTACTGTGTGGGGACCGCAACCTGTGATACAGAGAAGTCAAGTAAGATGAGGACCAAAAATTGACCACATGGATATCATTGGGGACTTTGACAAAAGTGGTTTTGGTGAACAAGTCAGAATGAAAGTCATATTGAGAGACTTGGAAGAGAGGAAATAGCAGTTAGCATAGCCAAATTTTTAATGGATTTTGTTATCAAGAAGAGGAGGAAATGGGACAGAGGTGTAGAAGGATGTGTGGTCAATGAATGAGTTTTTAGACGGAAGAAATAATAGCATGATTGTGTGCTAATAGGAAAGTGTTGGTAAGGAGGGAAATTTTGATGATTCACAGGAAAGAGTCAACCATGTGATATACCACACTAACAGAATAAAGGATAAAAAAATCACATGATCATTTCATTAGATGAAGAAAAAGCTCTTGAGAAAACTCAACATCCTTTCATGATAAAAATTTCCAACAAATCAGGTGTAGAAGGAATGTATCTCAACATAATGTAGACCCTATATGACAAACCCTCAGCTAACATCATACTCAATGGTGAAAGGTTAAAAACCTTTTCTCTAAAATCAGGAACAATAAAAAAAATGCCTGCTCTCACCATTTCTATTCAACATAGTACTGGAAGTCTTAGCCACAACAGTTAGGCAAGAAAAAGAAATAAAACTTATCCAAATCAAAAAGGAAGAAAAGTATCTGTTTGCAGACAACATAATCTAGTGTAGAAAACCCTAAAAACCCACAAAAAAAAACCCTGTTAAACTAAAAAACGAATTCAATAAAGTTACAGGATAAAAATCAACCCACAAAAGTCAGTTGCGTCTCTATACACTAACAAACTATCTTTAAAAAAATTACAGAAGCAATTCTATCTGTAATTGTGTCAAAACCACTGAGAGACCTGAAAATTGAAATCTATAAGCCACTGAGGAAAGAAACTGAATAAGACACAAATAAATACAAAGATATCCCATGTTCTTGGACTAAAAGAATTAATATTGTGAAAATTCCCATAGTGCCCAAAATAATCTACAGATTCAGTGTAATCCCTATCAAAATTCTAATTTCATTTTTCACAGAAATAGGAAAAAAACTATCTTAAAATTTGTATGGAACTACAAAAGACCCTGAATATCCAAAGCAATCTCAAGAAAGAACACAACATACTTTCTGATTTCTTACTTTGTAATATATACAAAGTTATAGTGATCCAAGCAATATGGTACTAACATAAAAACTAGCACATAGACCAGTGAAACATAATAGAGAGCCATAAGTTTACTCATGCATATACAGTCAACTAATTTTTTATAAGCTTGCCAAGAACACATGAGAGGAAAAGAACAGTCTCTTCAATAAATGGGAAACTGCATATCCAGATGCAAAAGAATGAAACTGAACCACTATCATACACCACTCACAAAAGTTGAGAAGGATTAGACTTACATGTAAAACCTGAGACTATAAAACTAGAAGAAAACATAGGAAAACAGTTCCTTGCATTTTACCAAATTGGTCTTGGTAGTAGTTTATTGGATAAGACACCACAGCACAGGAAACAAAAGCTAAAATAAACAAGTGAGAGTACATCGAACCAAAGATCTTTTACATACCAGAAGAAACAATCAAGGGCTTCCCTGGTGGCTCAGCAGTGAAGAATCCACCTGCCAATGCAGGAGACATGGGTTCCATCCCTGGGAAGGTCCCACATGCAGAGTAACTAAGTCCATGCACCACAACTATTGAGCCTGTGCGCTAGAGCCCGGGAGCTGCAACGACTGAAGCCCAAGCGCCCTACGGCCCAAGCTCTGCAACAAGAAAACCCACTGCAATGAGAAGTCTACACACCACAACTAGAGAAAAGGTGATGCAATAACAAAGACCCAGCCCAGCCAAAAATAAATAAATTTTTTAAAAAGGAAACGATATATTGAAAAGACACCTTTTTCAATGGAGAATGGGATAAGATATTTGCAAATCATGTATCTGATAAAGGGCTAATATTCAAATTACATAAAGAATTCATATAACTCAACAGCAAAAAAAAGCCAACAACTCAATTTGAAAAAATGGGGGAAGGATCTGAATAGACAATTTTTTCTGAAGAAAACATACAAGTGGCCAACAGAGGCATGAAAAGGTGCTCAACATCACTAATCATGTGTGTGTGTGCGTGTGTGTATGTATGCTCAGTCATGTCCAACTCTTTGCAACCCCATGGACTACAGTCCACCAGACTCCTCTGTCCACGGCTTTCCCCAGGCAAAAACACTGGAGTGGGTTGCCATTTCCTTCTCCAGGGGTTCTTCCTGACCCAGAGACTGAACCCACATCTGTTATGTCTTGCATTGGCAAGCAGATTCTTTACCACTAGTGCCATCTAGGAAGCCCCACTATTCATGAGGGAAATGTAAATCGAAATTATTAAAACCATGAGATACCACCTCGTAACTAGCTGTTGTCATAAAGAGAAGAGATATCAAGTGTTGGCAAGGATATGGATAAAAAGGAATGATTATACACTTTTGTGTGAATGTAAATTGGTAAAGCCACTACGGCAAACAGTATAGAGATTCCTCAAAAAGTTAAAAATGGAAGCACCATATGCTCCAGCAATCCCACTCTGGGTACATATTTAAAGGAAATGAAATCAGTAACTTGAAGGGATATCTTTTCACTCGTGTTCATTGCAGCATTATTCACAATAGCCAAGATATGGAAGCAATCTAAATGTCCTCAACAGATGAATGGATCAAGAAAATGTGATATATATATGTCTAATATATGTATTACAGTGGAATATTATTCAGCCATTAAAAAAAGAAGACAGTCCTGCTACTTGGGACAATATGGATGAACCTGAGGGGGACATTATGCTAGATGAAATTAGCCACAGATAGAAAGATAAACACTGGTATCATTTATATGTAGAATCTTTAAAAAAAAATTAAGTCCAGTTTCATAGAAACAGATTATAGAATGGTGGGATGGGTTGGGGAGTAAGGAAAATGGGGAGACATAGGCCTAAGGGTATAAATGTTCAGTTATAAGAGGAGTAAGTTCTGATCTGAGGATCTAAATGTACAGTATGGTAACATAGTTAATAATACACTATTGTGTGCTGGAAAGTTGCTGAGAGTACATTTAAGTGCTCTACACACACACACACACACACACACACACAAACACTGTTTACTATGTGAGATGAAGAACATGTTAATTATCTTGAGCATAGTAATCATTCCACTATATATATGTATATATATAATACACACACACACACACACACACACACATATATATATAATCATCCTGTATACTTTAGATATGCATAGTCATACTTGTCAGTTATTCCTCAATAAAACTGGGGTTAAAAAAAAGAAAGCCTAGAGTTAAAAATCAGAATATTACTAATATGAATTGATTTTTGATGACATTAATTAAAAAATAAATTATATTTAGAGCCTTAAAAAAAAAGTGGATGAGATTGCTCAGGAGAGAGAGAGGGAACTGGCTCTCTAAGGAGGTCTGGTTTTCCTGGGTGGATGTTGAGATGGTAGGAACATCCATAATGTTAAATAAACATCGATGGGGATTTGGGACTTGACAAGTGAGAAGCCTGCGGGATGTCAGGGGAGATTTCAGAGGCTGCTGGCTGTGGAGCTCAGGCTTAGAGGTGATCAGGTACTGCAAACCTGGATCTAACGGCCAAGGTCCTGGGCTCAGTCTTGACTCCTGTGGGGCCTCCCCTTCTCGGGGCCTCATTGCCAAAGCAGGAAGTACTGCTCTAGGCTCAGCTTCCGCTCAGGGTGTTTTGGTACTGCCAAATCACCCCTTTGCACTGGGGATCTTCCCACTTGGGACCTGCAGCACTTTCACTTCCCCCAGGTGCCCAGCCCCTGCCCCAGCACATGGGAGCACCTTGGTTTACCTTGTTGCCAAGAACTGAACACAGATTCTGAGAGCAGGAAATGATAGGAAGGTGGGGGTGGGATAGATAAATAGGAAGAAGGACAGGCATGCAGATAAGGGGCCAGAAACCAGACAGGAAGAGGTTGCAGACCTGGTGGGGAAGGGGACAGAGGTCTAGAGGTAAAGAGAGCGATAAATATCCACAGAGAAAAGAACAGAAACCCAGAGACTGTGAAGGCCAGGAAGTGGAGGGTGGGGCAGGGGGGCTCAGAGATGAATGCAGAGATGGCAGAGCTTTGCAGGCAGTGAGGTCAGAGTGTCTGTGAGGTCGACTGCTGTCCAGGGCCAGCCTGGGGTCCTGGTGCCCAGAGTAGGTGGGCTGCAAGTACATCAGGATGCCCTGTGGGTCCCCCAGCCTGAGCCATGGAGGTCTGGGAGGAACTGCCTGGCGTGTCCTTGGTGCCCATCAATTCCAAGGCCCCTCAGGTACTGGGGTGTGCATCCCAGTGGGGCAGGCAAGGGGAGATGGGGATGAAGACCCAGGAGAAAGTCACCCAGAATGTAGAGAGGCGAGGGGCGGGGCTCCAACCCTGGCACTTCCTCTTTCTCTGAGTTCTTCCTTTCTCTTCTGTCTCGGCCTCTCCCCACCTCTCTCTCAAGGTCTCTCCGCCTGTTCTCCCTACTGCTACCACCCCTTCTGTCCTGTCCCTCCCACCGGTGTCTCACCCCTCTAGGAGAAGATGTCAGCCCACGATGGCTGCCTCAGCCTCGTCAAGTACCTCCTCTTCGTCTTCAACCTCTTCTTCTTCGTAAGTTGCCTCTTGGCTCCAGAGCCTGGGCCTCAGCCCCTGCCCATTTCATTTCCCCGAGTTGCCCACCAGCCATACTCTCCTCTCCCCAGGTCCTAGGCAGCCTTATCTTCTGCTTCGGCATCTGGATACTCATCGACAAAACCAGCTTCGTGTCCTTCGTGGGTAAGGGGGCTGAGGCAGTCCGGGGCTGGGGAGGGGTGTTGGGGAGGGGGTGGGGGTCTTCCTGGAGCAGGTATGAACAGGGCTTCCCTCCTAGGGGACTCCTGGGGTCTCCCTCATCCCAGGGAGGCCCATGATGCCCAGTTTTCTTGTCTGATCTTAGGCTCTGCTCCACTCCTTGCTACAGCCACAACTTCTGAGCCTCAGCTTCTTCCTATGGCAAATGAGTTGTGTGTACCAATAACAATAATAGTGGCCATTTCACAGGCATTTAGGTGCCAGACAGCTAAGTGTCACACTTTAGGTGACATGTAGGTGTCAGATCTTGGGCAGAGATGCTCATCAGATTCTCCCATAAGTCTTCCCTCTCTTGAGGTTCAGAGAGGGGAACAGAGAGGGGAAGACACTGGATGTCACACAGCAAAGAAGTAGAAAAGCATATTAACACTAATAATCATTGTAGGAAACTAACACTGGGGTAGTAGTCAAAATAGCTCATATTTAATAAATGTTTACAAGATTTATTAAATATGAGGAGGACTAGAGGACTGGTGTAGAGGATCGGACTGAACACATGTCTCCCATGTGTTCCTCAAAACAACTCTAGGAAACAGATATCACTATTCCCTAGGCCTCAGGGAGGTTTAGGTGGCTGATCCAATGTTGCAGAACAAGTGATGAGGCTGAAACTACTGGGGGTGAGGAGGGGCTGAAGGAGGAGAGAGAGAGTGAGAACAAGAGGGAAAGACAGAGACCAAGAAGAAAGGGGGACAGAGATCCAGAAAGAAGGGAACAGAGACCTAAAGACAGAGAGGGCCAGAGACCAGGGAGAGAGGTGGAAAGAATTCCAGGAGACAGAGATTCAGTGTAGCACAGGGACAGAGACTTGGAGAAAAGGATGCCAGGAGCCCAGGAAGAGGCCCCCTCCCCCAGGTTACTGTACCCCTCTTGGGAGATGTGTGGGTGGGGAATGGGGCTGTCTGGAGCTGTGCACATGGAGCCCAATGTCACTGCCTCTCATCTCCGCCAGGCTTGTCCTTCATGCCCTTGCAGATCTGGTCCAAGGTCCTGGCCGTCTCAGGAATCCTCACCATGGGCCTTGCCCTCCTGGGCTGTGTGGGGGCCCTGAAGGAGTTCCGCTGCCTCCTGGGCCTGGTGAGTTCCCCTCCACCCTTCCACCTCTAGGATCATTCACATCTTGTCCTTAAATAGAGCCCTGGCAGCCCCTTCATCCTGGGGAGTTCAGCCTGACCTGCCCACTCTGTCTTCCTCCCCGCTCCAGTATTTTGGGACACTGCTGCTCCTCTTTGCCACACAGATCACCCTAGGCATCCTCATCTCCACTCAGAGAGCCCAGGTGAGCTCACTTTTTCCTCCCCTCACCCGAGCTAGTGGGTGGGGAGGGGGGACGTGGAAAGAGACAGAAGCAAAGGCAGACAGGGGCTAACACAAAGATAAATAACAGAGAGAGACAGAGAAGACAAAAAGACAGAGACTGGTAGAGAGACACAGAGAAGGATCTAGAGATAGAGGGGGTCAGAGAAAGACTCACCAACACAAAGGAAGACAGAGATCCAAGCGAAACAGAAGCAAAGAAAACACTTGGAGAAACAGAGGGCTCCAAGAAAGAGAAAGAAACTCAATGAGATCGCGGGAGACAGTGGAGACCCGGAAAGACAGACGGCAGAAACGAGCAAAGAGAGGTTTGGAGGGACAGAGACATAGCCAGCCATTCAGTGAAACAACGAGGCTGCCATGAAGATGCTCGGAGACCACCAGAGGCTGGCTACCGAGTGGCTGGAGTGGGTTGGAGCAGAGGGCCGTAGCGAGGCAGGTGGGGGATTCAGCCTCACTCTCGGCCTGTCAGCTTAAGAGGAAAGTGAAGGACGTTGTGCAGAAGACCATCCAAACCTACCGCGCTCACCTGGAGGAGACAGCAGCGGAGGAGAGCTGGGACTACGTGCAATTTCAGGTGCGTGAGGCCCCGCCCACCCCAGCTCTGGGATTCTGACTTGGCTCCGCCCTCTGCCTGGAGGAAGCTTGGCCCGACGGGATCCGAGCCCCCAGCTCTAGGACCCGAAAGTAACCCTACCCACCTAAGCCACCTCCAGCCCGTGGCGACTCGGCCCAGTCCTTCAGCCCAACCCCTGCCTCGACAGGACTCCACCCTCGGTCCCAAAGCCCTAGCCTGACCCCACTCCCTGCCCAGTAGTGAGTCTGGTTCCCAAGGGGCCCGGCCCAAGTGAGATTCCTTTCCCTGGTCACTCACACGGCCCCGCCCCGCCCCATCCATTTTTCCCCTACTTAGAGCTGCATTGTACTGCCTACCCAATCCTCCAAAGCACGATTCTGCAGCTCTTCCCCCAGCCCTAAGACCCCCCCCCGCCCCCGTGACTCCTCTCTCCCAACCTCATGTACCCCTGATGTCCCTTGGCCCTGCTGTGACCCCACCCAAGCCCACAGTTCCCTTAGCCGTCTAATCCCCAATATAACCCAGTACCCAGTCACACCCATCACCTAGTCCCCTGATCCCCCAAAGCACCTTGCATCCCTCTAGTCCTTGTTCCTCTGACTTTTTTTTTTTTTGGTAGTTGCTTTACAATATTGTGTTAACTTCTCTGTACCCTGTTCCACTGACTCTTGTTCTTCTCTCAGCTGCGCTGCTGTGGCTGGGAGTCTCCTCAGGACTGGTTCCATATCCCCAGCATGAGAAGCAACGAGTCTGAAGGGCACCGCGTGCCCTGCTCCTGCTATAACTCATCGGCGACCAACGACTCCACAATCTTCGATAAGATCTCCTTCCCCCAGTTCAGCCGGCTCGGACCACTGGCCCGGCCCCGACACAATGTAGACGTTTGCTCCGTCCCCGCGAACAGCTACATCTACCAACAGGTGGGGAGGATGTGGAGCGCAGGACTAAAGAGGGGTCTGGCAGAGTGGGGCTACGGGAAAGGGCTGTCCTACAACAGGGGCAGAACCCCTACAAGGGGCGGGATCTTTTGGAAGGGCGGGGCCTAAAGAAAAGGCCCAGGCGAAAGGGCAGGATCTGGAACGCCGATGCCTGAGGATGGGGTCTTCGGCTTGGATAGACTGAAGCCCAGAGACTAGACATCCCTGATAACTAGGGAAAGGGGCGGTACCTGAAAGAGGGGTTAAGGCTGGACTGAGGACAGTGGGCCCCGGGCTTGAGGGCGAATCCCAAAAGGAACCCTACCTATAACCTGTCCCTGTATCCCCAGGGCTGCGAACGGAATCTCTCCATCTGGTTGACCAACAACCTCATCTCCATAGTGGGCATTTGTCTCGGCGTGGGTCTACTCGAGGTGATCTGGTCCCACCCCCACTCGCGATTGGCCTAGATGGCCCTGCCCCAAATTGCGCGCCCAACCAGTCTCTGGGAAAGGCACAGGCAGTGATAGAGCTGCAGCCAATCTAGGCCTTTCTGGGACTCCACTTGGAACGAGGGAGGAGTAGCCTCTGTGAGCCCTGATTGGTTGCACGGAACAGGCGTTCCCGCCCTTCCTCCCATTGGTCCTGCTTGGCGTATCAGCCCTTTGCTATCAGCCACAATATCCCCCTTTCCCCGCAGGTGAGTGTAGCGGGGCTGAGCTTGCTACTACCGCGCAGCCTGTTGCACCGTGAACCCCAGCCGCAGGTGCCAGGTGCCTACAGTTCGAGCTCCGGGCCAAGCCCGAGCACCGACGGCAGCGGCGGGCGCTATGGTGTGCTGAGCAGCAGCGGGCGTAGCGGCAGTCTGTGGGGTGGCTGGGGCATGGCGGACGCCTGCCCCAACTGGGGGGACAAGGCCCCGCTGGGCAAGCTGCCCAAGGTGCTGGGGCCCTGGTCGCTTTGGGATCAAGACGAGGAACAACTTGAGACCGGGAGTGCAGGCGCTGAGATGGAGGCCGAGATGGAATTAGAGGCAGAGACGGAGGAGGAGATAGATGAGCCTCCAGAATAAAGGACCCTGGGCTTTCTCCGGATCACGCTCCTTCTCAGACTCTAGACCCTATGCTAGACAGAGCTGGGCTCCCACTACCCCACCCTCTTCGCCCTTCTTGCTTCAGACTCTATTCCCACCCCTCCCCAGCCTGCCCATATCTTTGGTGTCCCACCCAATTACCCCTAGCCCTTTTACACTAATGCCGCCACATTCTCCAAGCTGCCGTCCCTGAATCTTCTACCACCAGGCCCATCTCCTACCTACTCCCTTCCCCACACCTCCCAAGGCGAAGCCCCGCCCAACTCACGAGTCCTCATTTCTTTTCCCTGGTCCCACCCCCTAGATTTTTTCCCTAGGGACCCCCTGCCACCCGGACTCTCCTGGCACCCTCTCGACCTCTCTGACCGCGTCTCCTTTCTCTGTAGCTCAGCTTCATGACGCTCTCCATATTCCTGTGCAGAAACCTGGACCACGTCTACGATCGGCTCGCTCGGTACCGCTAGGCCCCAGCCTTCCCGAAGTCCCACCCTGACCCCCTCAAGTGTCCGGGGCATTTAGTGCCCTGTCTCCTGTAAATATTTGTTTAATCCCCAGTTGGCCCCAGCCATGGAGCCCTTATTCCCCTCGGGGACCCAGGTGTCTGCCTTTCCCGCTGCTGTCACCTCCCCCCTGTGGGACCTGGGGTTTCCGGCCACCAGCTTTCTGCCCCAAAAGACACCTCATTTCCTTGCCTCAGCTGTCAGCCTACCACCTCCCACTAGATTTATTTTTAGCCCAAGCCCCAAATAAATCCCCTGCGTTTTGGTAAAATAGCTTTATCCTCTGTCAAAACACAAACCAACACATTTGGTGGGGGGGGGGGGGGGAGAGGGAGGCAACATAGTCTAGCCCCACGGCACATTTAGAAGAGGGCATGAGATTAAAAAGCCTCACCCCCCTGTTTGCCCAGCTGAGAAAAACTCACGACCCTAACACCCACTTATAAATATCTCGTTATATTAAAAAAAAATAATAATATATTTCCAGGGCCCACCTGACTCTGCCCCTGCACAGAAAGGGTTAACCTTCAATATTTGATATCAGGGTTCCCAGGATGGAGTGGTAAGAAGAGGGAGACTGAGAAGAGGGAGATGCAGAAAAACAGAGGGGCGAACCCATGTGTCACTGGGTCCTCCAACACATCCAGAACAAACAGAAGTGGGGGGCACCTGTCAGAGACAGAAACCAGTGCCGTCCTCAGTGCCTAACGCTCTGGGGTGATCTGTCCTTTCAGACACCCCTGTGAGGTTCTAAGATCAGGATCCGTCTTCCCCTGTCAGTCCCAGCCCCTTCCACTCATCACCCAGCTTTTACAGTCCTAGCAGGGAGCAGTTCCCTCCCCACACAGAAGCATGGGGAAAACTGGAGGTCCTGCCTGGGAGGAGAGGGTATTCTGGGGGTGAGCCACTTTTGGGGTCCCCCTTCAGTCCCTGACCAGGCGATAAATGTGGTGCTGGGCCCCCCGCTCACTGGTGGAGACTTCAAAGACGTAGGCGGTGCAGAGCAACAGTTCCTGGGTGTCTCTGTTTGTCACCACCTGTCAAGGAGGCCAGGAGAAAGGGGTTTATGCTTGGAACAGAGGACAGGGAACACTGTGGACCCCCCCCAACCAAGATATCATGGGATAAGGTATCCCACCATATCATGTTCCCCCAGGTTGATGGGATGCCCAACATGCCAGGCTCTAGGTCTAAGGGTCCGCAGGGAGGGGCCTCACATCAGATGGTGTATCATGTTACAGGGTCATCACCTCCCCAGTTAAATGGCATCCTACCATACATAACATGTTCCAAGGGCTAAGGTTGGGTTCCCTGTGAAGGGGGGTCCCCTAAGCTGAAGATATACTATGGGGCGTCCTTCAGTTTTACTCTTATGAGAATGCTGTGGAGCCCCTACCATATCAGTTTCCTGGGTAAAGGGGTCCCCTAAGCCTCTGGGGGAGGCCTCTGTGTCAGTTTCACAGGCTGAGGGTCAGTTATGGGCACTCCCTTCCACGTCAGAGGCCCTGCTCAGGCCAGGCACCAGCGCATCACCTGGAGGATGGTGAAGTTCTCCAGGACACTGTTCATCATATAACGCTCAGGCAGCTGCCGCAATTTGTGCAGAAAATTCACCAGGTATTCGCACATGGGTGAGCGTAGCAGGCGGTACACAAACCTTCCGTCCTCCAGCTGGGCACGCTCCGTCTGAATCAGGGGTTGGGAAGTAGGGGGGGACAGTGACTCAGAGACACAGGGGTTCTCCCCCAGAGTCCAAACCCACTCTGTGCCACCTCTCAGATGCCACACCCACTCCCCACTGACATCCTCCCTCCATCGCCCCATCCGCAGTGACCAAAGATGAAACCCTGAACCCTCAGGTACCCAGTTCAGGATTACTGAGCCTGCAAGCAAGGACCCCTCCAGCCTCTCAGAGCTGTCCTCTGAACCCTCAAAGACCTTTGAACTCATGTGATCTCCAGGTCCTCAGATACCCTCAGACCCTCCAGAGACCCCTCCATGAGCTCTCCAAAGCCTGTACGACCTCTGTACTTGAGACCCTCAAGACCTCAGCAACCCCTAAGTGTGCCCCCTAACCACCTCGCCCTGAGGATTCTTCCATATCCACAGGAACCTTTTGAATCTTAGTGACAGTAAATCTCTGTACCACACAATAATCTTAAACCCTCAAAGTGACCCCTATAGGTAACTTTGGACCTCCAGATTAGCTCTAAGTCCATGTGTGAAAAAGGCTAGGGTACCCCGACCCCACCATGCAGACCCCCAAACGCCTGAGCTGTTGTAGCTCCTGGTCCATTTAGTCTGCGCCCTCCCGAGTAGCAGGTGGCTGGGTGCTTACCTGCCCAGAGTGCCACCCCTCCAGCCTCACCTCCACCTTCTCCACCACCTGCTTGCCGAAGGAGCAGACCTTGGAGGAACAGGTGAGGGTCATGTGTTCCAGGCTCTCATACTGGCTGCTCACTCCATAGAAGCCACCGCTGCTGCCGCCTGCCCCCACCTCCTCACCACTCGGACCCCAGTTCAAGTCCGCCTGGGGGATGGGGAGGTACAGGCAAGTTGGAAGGGATAGCCCTCATAATCAGTGGGAACCCTTCTCAAGTGGGAACTCTGCCCCACAGCCTGTTGACACCCATTGCTTTGCATTCACCCATCTCTCTTCCTCAACAAAGTCCCCACCTCTCCAGTTTCTGGAAAAAAACCCACTCTTCCTTCCAGCAGCTGGGTCCCCCAGTGGCCCTGACCCTCTCTCCCCGGTAACTTCCCCATCGAAGAGGCCCTGGAATTCAAGTTTTTCTCCTAAAACCTCCAACTCAGGAGGTCAGCCCCTTCCAAGACCCTGGTTACTAAGGAGGTAGCTATTCCCTAGCAACCAGAGGCTCTCCCTCAAGGCCCTTCATGACCCTGGTTGTTAAGACAAGCGCCTACTCCCTAGCAGGAGAGCCTGGTGAGGTCTGGGGAAACCCGACTCCTCTCTGGAAAACTCTCCCAGGCCCTTTCAGCCAATTCTCAGAGGTCAGATCCCATCATAATCCCAGTGGCCAAGTGGACAAACAGCCCAGGGATTGAACCCTCATCCCCTGCAGTGGAAGCGTGGAGTCTCAACCACTGGACCGCCAGGGAAATCCCAAGGCCAGACACTTTTAGCAATGGGGCCTGGCGGAACCCAGCAAAGCCTCATCCTCTCTTTAGAAACCAAACACTCCAGGATTCGTTTGCTAAGGGGATGGGACCATTCATTAGCAATGAGGCTTGGTATGGTCAGGTGGGACACAGGGAAATCTGAAATGCCGCAAGCCAATCCCCAGGGCCATATCAGTCACACGACTGGGTGTGGCAAAGTCTAGTGGAGCCTGCGGAGGATGGAGGTCCCCACACCAGCACTGGTCCCATCCATCCCACCCTGTGGGCAAAACGCCTTCCTGTTCCTTGCTGCTAAGGGGGCTGACACTGGGAGCCATGAGAAATGGTAAGGCCCAGGCTGACCCAGCAGGTCCTGAGACTGTCTCCCTTAGAGCCAGTGGCCTGAGCTGGGAGGCCACGTGATTTATGAGCCCTTTTGTTTTTGGTGGTGGAACTCACCCAGAACTTGACCAGGAAGAAGGCATGGGGGGGCCCACGATCATACAGCTCCCGCAGTCCACCCTTTTTCTCAGGGAATTTGTCGTAGATCTGCCGGACGTCCACACTCTCAAGGGGGGGCGCTCCAGGGCTGGGGCAGTGCTGGCTGATGTGTACAAACAGGTGCCTCTGGTACTGAGGAGGGACGCCAGGGGTGAGGAGTGGGAGATGGGCTGGACCCCGAGTCCTCACTGCCCAAGCCCATCCCTCACTCCGTCACCGTCTGCCACAGCTCCTGCTAACCGTTCCACTGGGCCCAGTTCTCAGGCACTGTCCCCACTCCCTGCTGCCCTTTTACTCCCACAGTCCCTCAGTCCCCAAGCCCTGTCCTTACTGCCCAGTTCTCTGCCCTGTCCCTGATCTCCATCCCCACAGCCCTGTCCTCTCCCACCCTCACCCCAGCCTTCTCCTTGGCTTCCCAGCCTCCAATCTCTCCTCTCCAGTTCATCACTCACATGGCTCCAGAGCTGACCAACCCTGCTCATAATGCTCCCATGGCTCCCCAGTGCCTCCCAGGACAAAGCCCACACCCCTTCAACCTGATCCTATATTAAATAAGTGTTCATGGATGGATGGATGGGAATCCACACAGCTCACATCAAGACTTCCAACCTGTTCCTTTTTTTTTGGCTGTACCAGGTCTTAGTTGCCATATGTGGGATCCTCAATCTTTGCTGTGGCATGTGGGGTCTAGTTCCCTGAGCAGGGATTGAACCCTGGCCCCTGCTTTGGGAGCGTGGACTCTTAACCAGTGAACCACCAGGGAAGTCCCTCTGTTTCTATTCTTATCACTTTTGTTCATACCCTGAAAATATTCCCCTTCTTCTTTTCCAGAACTAATCCCCTCTCTGATTTTCCAGGCTCAAGTCCATTCAACTTTGCCTTTTCCTTGAAGCTCCCTGGATCGCAATCAGATGGCATCTCTCTACCCTCCCTTTCCCATGGTTCCCCATAACCCTCTAGACAAAGCCTGGGTCCCTCGATCAGCTTGGCAATGCCAGCTTCTCCAGAACCAGCTCCCACCATATTCGATCATTTGTTGTCCTGAAAACTTCATGCTGCTTCTATCTCTGTGTCTGAAACATCCAGTTCTATACATGGCAAAGTACTATATAACCCTCAAAACCCAACTCAAGTGTTGTCATCTCAGGGATGTCTTCACTCACTCCCTAGAAATGATTCCTCTGCACACTCAGAAAAACATGAGCTTCCCCTATCCCACCACATACTTGTTATTCAAAAGACATCTATCAGAAGACCTATGGTGTGCAGGCACTATTCTGGGTCCCAGGGCTACAAGGCAAAGTCTCTGACCTCAGGGAGCTACTGGCAGAAACAGGAAAATTTTTAAATCTTTCCACAGATGATAAAACTTTCAGAAAATGATGTATGCTGTGAAAAAATAAAGCACAGGGATGGGGGGAAGAGTGATGGTAGCTGGCATTTCCATAAAGTGGCTTGGGAAAGCCCATCTGAGAAGATAATCAAGCAAAGCAATGAATGGGTGGAAGGAGAGAACGGGGATATCTGGGAAAAGCACATCCAGGCACAAAGGCTCTGAAGCAGGAGCGGGTCTAGCATGTTTCAGAAAGGGCATGGAGGTCAGTATGGCCAGACCAGAGTAAGCAGGTGAGAGGACAGGAGGTAAGATCAGAACAGGAACGAGGGTCAGACCACCCAGAGCCTTGTAGGCAACTGAAAGGATGCTAGCTTTTGCTCCAAGTGAGATGGGAGGGTTTTAACCTGATCTGACTTGGGTTTTACCAGGACCACAATATCCAGAAACTGGTGTTTAGATCACTGTGCCAGGTACTGCTGTGTTCACAAACCCCATTTCCTTTTCCCACCACAAACTACACTTCCCAGGCTCCTTTGCAGTTAGATGTGGCCATGTGACTAAGTTCTGGCCAATGAGATGTGAGCAAACCTGATAGTTGCCACATCCAACCCAGACTTGTAAAACTTGCATGGTTCTTGACTGTCTCCCTTCCACCATCTGCCAGCCAGATGCAGAACATCCAGCAGCATCTTCTAGCATCCTAGAAAATGGCAGAGCCACAAAATGGAAGAAACCTGGATTTCCCAAATCATTCTGTGGAAGGCTTCTAATGACCAGCCATATTGAAATGTAAATGAATGAGAAACTTCTATGATGTTCAACCCCTGAGGGTTGGGAGTTATTACTTATAACAGTCAGTCCATTTGGGGCTATTATGGCACCTGTCTCCATCCTAAGCCAGGAAAGCTTGCACCTAGAAGCAGATTTTCTTCCCCAGGTTCCCAGTATCCACCACAAAGCCTAGTGCACAGTTGGCACTCAAAAATGTTTACTTAATGAATGAGCGACATCCTGAGGGATTTCCCTGGCTTTCCCAACCTAGGACCCCATGACCTTCTAGTTCCTTTATTCTAGTAGTTCTCAAAGTGTGGTCCCTGGACCAGCAGCACCAACCTCACCTGGTTGCTTGTTAGAAATGCAAATTCTCGGCTCCTACACCAGATCAACTGAATCAGAAATTCCAGGAGTGGATTTAGCAAACTATGTTTCAACAAGCTCTCCATGTCATTCTGTTACATGCTAAAATTGGGAAGCATAAAATTGCTTTACGCTTCCCCTTGCTAGAACCCTCCTCATTCCAAAACCCTCCAGTAACTATCCCAAAACTGCACTCACAGAGTCAGCTGCATCCGGTGGTTCCACAAAGGCTGAGAACTCCACCAGCTGCAACCGAGCAGTGCCCAGAGCCCGAGCCTGCCAGGCTGGGGGTGATGGGGCAGGTGGGGGCAAAGTGGGAGGTGAGAGGGCTTGGGGGGGCTCGTACCCTAGAGAGAGAGAGAAGAACAAACAATATAAATTGCTAATGTTGATTGACTCTGTCAAGCACTGTTCTCTCTTGCCTGCCTCCTCTTAGAAGCTGAAAAAGCTAAATACTCACTTTCCCAGCCTCCCTTGCAGCTAGAGATGGCCATGTGACACAGTCCTAACCAATGAGACATTAGGGAAAATCTGCTGGGGGGCTTCTGGGAAGGAGTTTCTTCCTTAATGAAAAAGACAGAACTTTGGGAGGAGAGAGCTTTTGGCTCTGGCCAAGTCCTGCTTGGGATGTGATGCCTGGAGTCACAACAGCCATCTTGGGATAAGACAGAGGCCACTAGAGAGATGCCAGTCCTGGTATTGCTGAGCTACTGAACCAGCATAGGAGCAGTCCACTTCCAGACTTTTTGTTATGTGGAATCATAAAGCCTTTCCTATTTAAGGCACTATTAATTTGGATATTCTGTAACTTAGAGCCAAAAACATTCCCCCTTGATGAATCTGTGAAACCTAAGAGTTCTTTCAGCAGTGTGAGTTCTTAGGACCACCCAGCATGGACTTCTGAAAGTAATCTTTGCTACCAGGTGTACAGAGCCTGCCAGGGAATGAAGCCACCACAGAGGAAAGCAGAACCAAGCAACTCCTGTTGCTACCATTTGAGGTCCTGTATCCAGCCATGCCTGAAGCCCTAACTTCTGAAATATCAGTTACCTGAGCCAACAGAATCTCTCCGTTTTGTTTTTTCTTTATTTTTTTGGTCATCTAGCTTGATTTGGATTTTTATCACTTGCAACTGAAAGAATCTTGATTAATATATCAATGTCTCTGATATCCTTCAGGTTAGCAAGTGATCAAACATAAACCCAGTAGATCTGGCTACAGAAGCAAGGATCTCAACCACTATAAATTCTGGGACATCTTTCCACATTCCCACAGGCCCTGCCTCAGAGCTGGATCTCAATAAGATGGTACCCCCTAATTCATGGAAGGTAGAAGGAAAGGCAGCTGGACCTGAGAAGAGAGAGGAAAACAAGGGAGGGTGGAGAAAGGCTCTTACCTGGGAGGTCAGTAGATGGAGGAGTCAATGACAAGGAGAACGGTGTCTGCGAGAATGGCTTCACACTGAGGGAGAAAGGAAGCTGGGGGTCAGCAAGAAGGAAAGATGCTAATCATACCAGCTAACAGTTACTGAGGGGCCATGGCAAGCCAGACCCTGTGCAAGCACATTATGGGCACCATTTCCTTGAAGACTCACAGCCTGTGAAGGTAGGTGTGATGATTGCTCTTCTCATTTTGCACAGGAGGAAACTGAGACAAACAGGGGTCAACTGACCTGCCCAAAGTCACACAGCTCGTATGACGGAACCTGGGTTCAAACCCAGATCGGCCCCAACCACAAAGCCTGTGATCTTAAGGGGCCCCCAACTTTTTCTGGTACTGGGGACCAGTTTCATGGGAGATAGTTTTTCTCCAGACCAGGGGTTGGGGGGAGAGGAAGAGTTTCTGGATGATTCAAGTGCATTACATTTATTGTGTGCTTTGTTTCTATTATTAGTATATCAACTCCACCTCAGATCATTAGGCATTAGATCCTGGAACTTGGGAAACCTGGTCTTGAGGATATTCTGGTACCTCTCACAAAATGGCAGAAAGAGAACACATACGGGATCTCAAGAGGTGGGGAGAAAACAAAACATAGGAAACTTGGAGAAAGAGGAGGCTGAAGGCCCAGGAAAGTGGGGAGAAAAAGACCAGCGGGACATCAGGCCAAAGTTCAGGGTAAGGGAACAGTACAACAGAATCTAAAACAGTGCTGTCCAACTCACAATAGCCAAACATGGAAGCAACCTATGTGTCCATCAACAAATGAACAGGTAAAGAAAATGTGGTACATATATACAGTGGAATACTATTCAGTCATAAAAAAGAATGAAATAATGCCATTTGCAGCCACATGGATAGACCTAGAGATGATCAGACTAAGTGAAGTAAGTCAGACAGAGAAAGACAAATACTATATGATATTATTTACATGTGGAATCTAAAATATGACTCAAATGAACTTATCTACAAAACAGAAGCAGTCACAGACCCAGGGAACAGATTAGCAGATACAAACTATTATATACAGGATGGATAAACAATAAGGTCCTACTATATAGCACAGGGAACTATTTTCAGTATCCTCTAATAAACCATAATGGCAAAGAATATGAAAAAGAATGTGTATATATATGTATGTGTGTGTGTGTAACTGATAACTTTGCTATATACCCAAAACTAACATTGTAAATCAACTATACTTCAATAAAAAAAAAAATTTTTAATGGATGTTCTGAAAAACGTAATACTGAAAGAAGAAAACTGGGATATGGATCACACTTCAATTTTATGTTTACATAGGTGATGATTTAATTAACATTCATTGTCCCCAATTTGACTATCAACTCCATAAAGATGGGATCCCAGCACCCAGTGCAATGCTTGCTGAACCACCTCTCCTTTCAGCCCAACCTCCTCTCCTGCAACCCTGTGGTTCCTTTGGTCCCCAGAGACTTGTTCGGATAATTTTCTGTGCCCACATACAGAAGCAGCACCCCAGTGAACTTTCTTCTCTCCCAGCCTGTCTTTCTCTGGTAACACTCATCATGCTCCTGCCTCACCACCCTGAGGCCACACTGCTCCACCAATGCCCACCTAGCTTGGATCCACTGCCACCTCTCTGGGCTGAAGACTCCATGAGCCTCTGTGGCCCATTTCTAGTCTTCTAGACTGAAGTACAGGGAAGCCTGGCATGCTGCAGTCCATAGAGTTGCAAAGTGTTGGACACAACCAAGTGACTGAACAACAAATAACAGGACTAGAAGCATATTCTGTCACCCTCAGGACTCTCAGAGATGAAAAGCAGCCCATTTCCTTCCTTCTGCCCCTGGGGGAAGATAAGGATCCCTGCTCTACTCTCAGGCCCAAGAACCACCTTTATGGGATGAAAATGAGCCTTCCCAAGAGCCTCTGGGGCTCCACTCATTCCTCTGGACCTACAGAGGTTCCCAATACTTTGGATCTACAGCTGCCTTTCCTATGAACCTCTGGGACTCAGACAATCTCTCTGGGAGGTCATAACCCACCATGGACATTCTACAGGACTCTCACATTCATCACATCCCACGCTGAGCTCACTTCTGCCCCAAACCCACTCCTCCCCCAGGCTGCACATCTCTGGATGGTCCCACCTACCCCAGTCACCAGCCAGATCCCAAGCACTGTCCTTGCCTCCTCCCTCCTCCTCAGCCCAGCAGGCCCCAGCCCCATTTCTCCTCCTCCTGTCTGTCTGTCCCGGCTCAGACCAGCTCCTCTTCTCCAGACCAGTGTCCCAACCTCCTCCCTGGAATCCAAATCCAGACAGCCTGACTCCAGAGTCTGTGTTCACAAGGGAGTTGGGAGCTGGAAGGTGGAGTGAGAAAGGTCTGGACGAGGGGGCGGGGGGGGGGGGTGGGGGGTTGGAGAGGAAGAGGGAGCAGGTGCTGAGCTGGAATAGAAAGAACTTACTCAGGAACATTCCAGGGGGGCCCAGAACTCCCTGACCAAAACTGGAAAAGCTCTGGGGTCTGTGGAAGAGACAAAGACGGGTGGCGTCAATCAATTTCCTGTTGAAACTGCAACCCCATCCCTCCAGCCCTGAACCCCACAATTCCCACCCAGGCCACCTGAGGACCGGCGGGACCCAGTTTGGCCTGCAGGGAGGGTGCTGAGATGAGCTGGGCAGAGGACATGGTGGCCATTGTCTGGAAAGCCTTGTCCTTGGAAACCTGGTCCTGGAGGAGAAGTTGGAGGTCCATGTTAATGGGGAGTCCCAGTGGATACAGGAAGGGTGGGACAAGGACAAGGCAGGGCAAGCCTGGGGAGATGCAGAGTTGGGGAGTCAAGACAGAGCATTGAGGGCAGGTTCAAGTTCCTCTCACCACAGCCCTCTGCTCCTCCTGGCCTCCTCAGGAATGTCTGGGTAAGGGAGCGAGTGGGAGGATGGGCAGGGGGACTTACCACATTCAGAGCCTGCCCACGGGGGTGGGGGAGGGTGCCAAAGAAGGAAAGAAAACATAACTTAGGAAATGAGGCCTGGACTCCTCCCACTCCAACCCCCCCACCTTCCTGCCCTCCCAGCCTCTATAGTCCAGCCACCCTGAGCTGATAAAAGGGAGGAAGGGGGAGCAAGAGATGAATATGGAACAGGAAATAGAGAAGGCCAAGTCTGGAGGGGGAAAGGGGCTCCCCCATCCAAAATATAAGACAGCAATGAGGGTTTCTAGGTTCAGAAAGAGCCGGAAGTGGAGGTTTCTGAATACGCAGACCACAGGAAATGAGACTATTAGACCTGGAGGGAAGAGATGCTGAAGGTATCCCAGCCCAGACAGGGACAGAGGGGGAACAGCAAGGTCCAGAAAAGACTAAAGACTGGAAGTGAAGGTTTTCAGACTTAGTAAAGGGAACAGGAGCTCCTGGGTACAAAAAGACCAGGAAGTGGTGGTCCCCAAGTCTTAGGGAAGAGCAAGAAAAGACCTCAACTCGGAAGAGAAGAAAAATGAGGATCTCAGGCCAAGAGGGAACAGGAAATCCAGAAGATGCAAAAAAATTAAAGGGATATGAACATCTCCAGAAGGAAATGAAGATTTCTGGGCACAGAAAGTGCAGGCGGGCCACACAAGAAGATAAACCAGGAGACGAAGAGGAGATCTTCACAGCACCAGAGGGAAAAAGCAATGAGGACACCAGGGAGAGAAGAGGGAGAGGAGGGGAAGGAAGACAGGAGCAGTCAGAGGAGAAGCCCGACACCCCATCCTTCTTGCCTGTCCTAAGCTAAATCTCAGTCCCCCTCTCTATGACATTTTTCTACCCAGGGTCTCCGTTCACCCCCTGGCTGGGCCACTAACCCCCTACCTTGGGTCTCTGCTCTGTATGCCTCTCTGGGTGACTCTGTCCCCCTCTCCAGGTCTCTGCACCCGCACCCTGGTTCTCCCCTTTCTTTGCATCTCTACTGCCCTCGCTCTCTCTCTGGGTCTCCATCACTTCCACCCAGGTCCCTGTCCCCCCTCTCTCTGGTGCCTGTCCTCCTCTCTCAGAGTGCCTGCTTCCCTCTCAAGGTGTCTGTCACAGTTTCTTGACCTCTACCTTGAGCTTGGACTGGATTTCCCTCGATTTCCTTCGGGCCAAAACCTGGATGTGACTAGAGACCTGAAGGGAGAGACAAAGAAGCAGATTCAGGCCACAGCCACTCACGCCTTGCATCCCCTACGCCTTCCCTCCCCTGCTCCAGGTGCCCCCATGAAGCTGGTGAACACGAACGATGACAAATACACAGAATGGGCCTGCCATCTCAGCGCTTCGGAACGGATGTGTCCATAAAGGCCTTTCTCTTCTCACGAACACTACTAATCATCCCCAGATCCAGTAAATCCAGGTTTTATTTCCCTTTCACACTTTGTTCTCTTTGGCCCTCTGGTTCCCGTGCAACTGCTAAGAGAACTATACCAAAACAGGCACAGTTAGCACACACTAACCAAGGTGCAAAGAGGAGAGACTAAAGCACATGACCAAGCCCCTCCTCTAACCTGAATCTGCCGGTAGGATGAGAGCCTAAGAGGACAAGCCCACCACAGACAGAAGCCCCAAACAGTCCTGAAACCTGTTTGCGAGTTCGGGTCTTTCCCGTTCTCAGCTTGATGTAGCGGGCAATCAGTTCATTCCGACCTGAAAAGTCAAAGATGGAAGAGAGTTAGACTTCCAGCAGAACCTCCCAACAGACAGGACACCAAGCAAGGAGGGAGATGCAACACTTCCACAGCAAGCCACAGGCTACACGGGAGAGGAGTTTTGACTGCAGGCTTGGGAGCCAGGCAGCCTGGGTTCAGATCCCAGTTCTGCCACACACTGACTCTGTGTGGCCTCAGGCAAATCACTTAGCCTTGCTGGGCTTTGAGTTCCTCATCTGTGCAAACAGTGATGCTAACTCCTATCGTGAGTTATTGTGAGCTCACGATGTGCTTTTATGTGAACAGTGATTAGAGCTTCTGCCATTGTTCCTTAATATTTTTATTTACCAGTAGGGGCTAAGGCAAAAACAAGGGCTGGACTCACCATACATCTTGCCTTCGTCAGACAGGATGATTTTCCGCCGGCCACAGGGTGGGTAGATGGCCAGGGCCTCCTGGAAGCTCTGCTCGATGTCAGGACTCCAGACACCTTCTGCGTCTGGGCCCCCGTCGCCCCCCGCCCCCTCACTGCCACCGGTGCCCTCCTCACTTCCTTCCTCACTTCCTGTCCAGCCGCTGGCATCGTCCAGGGGGGCCCCAGCCCGGGGTTCCCCCATCTGGGCCTGGAGGAACACAGAGTTTAGCAAGGTTCCCCAGATCCACCCAGAGAGACCTCAGAACAGAGGTCCAGATCACTGGGTCTGAGGGGAGAGGCTGGGGGCACCTGGACCCCCAGATCTGAGGGAGGAGGGGGCTGGAGGCTGAATTCCTGGATCTGAGGGAAGAAGGAGACTGGGAGCCTGGATTCCTGGGTCCTGGAGGAAAAAGGGGCTGGATTTCTGGGGAAGCTTGAGGTGAGAGGGTTCTCCTCTGTGTTCTCAGTGAAGCCTGGATTATGATGAAGTCTTGAAGACCCCAGAACAATGCCTAGGGTTCAGGAGGGCTGAAACTTTGGCTGTGGATTACTGATTTAAAGAAGATAGGCATCAGAGCCTAGCTGCAGGAAAGGGGGGCGTGGGTGAGATCTTCTCAGTCCCATGCCAAGAACAGGTGCCAGGGTGTGAGCAGCAGCTGCTAGAAAAGGAGGGGCATAGGCCCTAGGAAAGCTGAGGGCAGATCCAGAGACAGAGACTCAGAGAGGACAGAGATCCAGAGAGAGGGAACACAGACCTAATGTTGGGGGACAGAGACCTAGAGAGAGGGGGACCAGAGATCCAGAGAGAGGAAGACAGAGACCCAGAGGGAGGGGACAGAGATCCAGACAGGGGGACAGAGACCTAGAGAGAGAAGGACAGAGACTCTGGGCAGAAACTCAAGCCAAAACCAGGAAAGACCCACAGAACCACAGACTAGGGAGCAGGGGCGCCCTGCCATCAGGAGAGCCAGAACAAAGGGCCCAGGCGTCCCCTCCCCCAGTTTCCCACAACCCCTATCAGGGGAGGGACTGGCCAGCGAGGGCGCCCCCCCCCCGGCCCCCCGCCCCCCCCCCCCCCCCCCCCCCCCCCCCCCCCCGCGCCGTGGGCTCTGATCCAACTCAAGTTCCCAGTGACTTTCCGGAGGCCGGGAACAGGGAGAAACTTTTTCCAATACAGTCAGATCCCGCCTCCCTGGCGGCTCCACGTCTTCCACGGCTTTCCCAGGACCCAGAGTGCGGACTCCTACCCCCCTCCTCCCTCGGACCCCGGAGCCCCGATCCAGACAGACAAAGACCCCAGGCCGAGCCCAGTGGCGCTGCAACATTCAGGACCCCCGTAGGCCAAAATCCCAGCACAGCTCTCCCCCATGTGGCCAGACAAAGGGACGGAGGAGCCGAGTCAGAAAGATTGCCCCTAATTTCCCGCCCCAGGTCCCAAACCTCCAGAGACAAGATGAAGATCCAGAAAGTCCCGGAGCCCCCCTCCGACCACCCAGGAGGCCTCTTTTCTCCATGAGGAGGACAAGGCGTCCATAAATGACACACACAAACCAATTCGGTCAGAAACAAGCATGGGGCCCTTTCTCACTTGAAACCGACACCTCCACAGACACTCACACCCCTCCCCCAGGGTCCCCAGCCCTTACTCATTCCCAGGTGTACACTCCCAAACTCAGACACATCAAGAGACACCCCAAGTCTGGCGAAAGTTGCAACTCCACACTTAGACTCGGTCAAGAGCGCAAATTCCGGCCCCCCGGCATAAAGAGGACGGCAAGCAATTCAGAGACCGTCCCACGAACACCTCAACTCATAAGGTGTAACTTCCCACTCGAACTCACACACCCCAAAGCACGATCCCCCGACTCCCGCCGGTGCCTTCCTACCTACCTCCCGGCCTGGGGCTGGGGAGCCGCGGGCGGGCGGGGCTGCGAGGGAGAAAGTTGCCCGGGAGCTTTGTTTGGGAAAAGTGGGAGGGACCGGAGGGGGGGCGGGTCCCCGCGCCGGACAGCGGGATGGGGGATCCTACGGTGACAGTTTCGGGGAGGATTTTTGCTTTGGCCAACGAGAGGTGAAATGTAGCTGGAGCCTGTGAGAATTCCGAGATTTTGATTCTTGAATCCCTGAGAGAGGAGGGGAATGGAGGGTCTGGACACCTGGGTCTGAGGGAGAATTGATGGGGGCCCGGAAACCTGGGACTGAAGGAAGAGGGGACTAGGGACCAAGATTCCTGAATCTGGAGGAGGAAGGGTCTGAGGGCCCGGCCTCCCAGCCACCCTCCAGTGTAGTTTGTGTATTGTAGATGCGGAAGTGACTTACATTAATAGAAACACAAAAGAATCTTCCCTGTTCAGCCTCAAGTGTATTTTTGAGGATAGAAGTATGGAGATGGGTTTCTTATTGATTTCCATTGGTTTCTCTTGATTGATTGGCCTCCTTGTGACCTCATCAGAATTAAGGGTCTTGGGCAAGACGACTGGGAGTTTATTGGAAGTTCACGAAGATACAGCCTCCCGCATCCACATGCACTAGTGGACTAGAGGTGGGCCCTGTCCCAGGACCAGGAGAGAGCCTTGGTGCCGGAGGAGAGAAATGAGAGTCCCCTAATTATATCCCCTGAAGATGAGTGTTCAAACTGACGAGACTAGAGGGGTTGGATCAAGAATCTGGTGTCCTGAGGAAGAAGGGAGCCCAGGTTCCTGGTTCCCTGTAAGGTGGGACATAAGGTTGTTTTTAGAGTTTCTAGGGAGGAACTTTTTGGTGGAACCGTAGGGTTCAGCGTCCCTACATTGCCCTCTGTTGAGCGCATTAATCGTTTCAAAACCTAAAGAAGACGAGAAGGGACACGAAGAAGCTTTCAAAAATAGACATAAAACTAAGCAGTGGGCGAATCAGAAGGACTGTTCAGATACGTGTATTTCAAGAGCAGAGGGAGCCTAGGAATGGAACTGAGGGCACAGAGGCGTGGCCTAGGTGGGGGCGTGGCTCTAAGTCAGGGGCGGGGCCCCCTTCGACTGGAGCGACACTCCAGCAAGACGGCCAGGATCAGAGAAGACGGGCAGCACTGAGTCTCCACGGCCGAGCTCAGCCGACAGGGACGCGGTCTGACTACGGGGGTGTGAATTTAAAATCAACGCCTGGCTCTGGCTTAAGGGGCGTGGCTCCTACCTCAAGGGTGTGACTACCCAATAGCGGGCCGACCTCAGGGATGAGGTAAGCAGATGGGGCGTGGCCAGACAATAGGGGCGGGTCCAGGGCTCGAGGAGCCCCTCCAACGCTCCAGTATCCGACCTGGGCTCGAGAACAGAACTGTTTGGATTTAACAGTCTGTGGACGGCGGGAGTCTTGAGTCCAGTGACCGGGCTGTAGTCTAGTATAAAGGCGGGGCCCAGAAGAAGGGGCGGGGAGTGGGAGAAGGTGAGGAGGAATGAGATCTGGATACGAATGTGGGAGAAGGAAAGAAAGGAGATCCGTTGTGTGAGACCGAGCCCTGAAGAGCCGGGTCTGGGGGGAAGGGAGGGGCCGGACTCGACGGAGGATGTTGGAGTAGAAGGTAAAGGGAGGGAGGCAAATGGACGCAGTCTGAGGAGTTTCCGGACGAGGGGTCGGGAAGCGTCCTTGTCTGGGGAAGGGGGAGCTCTGAGCCCTGTCCTCGCCGCAGCCTCCTGGCCCGCCCCGCCATGTGGCACCAGCTGTTCCTGTTGATGCTGCTCTCCTCTGCCTCGGTGCCCCCCACCACTGCAGCCCCGATCCGCGACGGTGACGTTCAGGAGAGCTCCTCAGGTTTTCTAGGTCTCCAGAGTCTACTCCAAGGCTTCACACGGCTTTTTCTGAAGGTAAGCTGTGGCCTGGGTTGGGGGAAAGAAGAGGTACAGAGAAGAAGAACAGGCGTGACAGACGGTGACTGAGGGATGGAAAGAGTTCAGAGAAGAAAGAGTGGGAGAGAGGGGTCGTGGCCAGGTAGAAAGATAGTCAAGAAGAGAGGGAGTCAAGGGGCAGAAAGATGGATGGAAAGACTGAGATAGGAAGAGAGGGAGGGAGACAGGAGGAGAGGGCAATAGGGACAGAAAGAAGACAGATGAGGGTGAGGAATAGGAAGGTGATGGGACAAATGGGGGCAGGAGGTGACCGAGTTAGGCCCTCAGGGTCAGAGGGTGGAGAGGGAAGGGGACCCTAACAAAGCTACAGGTGTCCTGGGGAGTCTGGAGGTTCCATAGCTCACTGATTCCTTCTCTGGCCCAGGATGACCTGCTGCGGGGCATGGACAGCTTCTTCTCTGCCCCTGTGGACTTTCGGGGCCTCCCTAGGAACTACCACCAAGAAGAGAACCGGGAGCGCAGGCTGGGAAACAACACTCTCTCCAGCCATCTCCAGATTGACAAGGTGCCTATGCCAGGAAGTCCCTCCTGGAATCTCCCAATGATCCCTCATGTTGCAGTATCTGGTGGGGGGAGGGCATGGAGGGCAAAGGAGGAAGGCAGTTTTGTTCTCACTCTTTCCTCTTGTCCTCACAGGTGACTGACAACAAGACAGGAGAGGTGGTGATCTCTGAAAAGGTGGTGGCATCCATTGAGCCAGGAGAGGGGAGTTTGGAGGGTGACTGGCAGGTTAGGACACACCCCAGCAAAGTGTCCAAACCCAAACATTTTCTGTAGTGTAGCAAGAAATGATAGATTAGTGAATTGACTCTCCCACTCCCTCTGTGCTGGACTTCCTCTCTCTGGGCCTCAGTTTTATCATCTGTCAGAAGGGACTAGCCAGCTTTCGGAAATGAGGTTTACAACCTCAGTGATACATCCTCTCTTACTTTAAACCCCAGAGGATTTTGTAAACCAAAGAAAGTGCATTTTTCCCCAAATAAGATTCACCCTCATAAACCTCAAAGAGTGTTTTGACCTCAAAGTACTCAAACCTCCAAGTGTTTTTTAATCTGTTCCAAAGAGCTTGGTAAATCTCTCCCTTGTAAACTTCAAAATGTGATTTTTTAAAATAATTCCTAAGTATTTTATGAACCCCCAATCCTTTGTACATCTCACCTTTGTAAACCTCTAAGAGCGATGCTGATCACAAAGTGCATTTTTTTTTTTTGATCCTAAAAAGGTTTAAGAACCCTCAAGTGCTTGGTAAACCCACATGGTTCTCACACACACACTCCTAGTTTTTTATTTTAAAAATTTCAAATCTACAGAAAAGTTAAAAAAAAAAAAAAGTACAATAAACCTGTATCCCCTTTCCCACAGAGCAGGGTTTCTCAGCAGCATCACTGTTGGCATTTGGGGCCATGTAACTTTTTTGTTGCGGGGGCTATCCTGTGCACTATGCAATGTTTAACAGCATCCTTGCCGCTACCACTGGACGGAAGAGGCACCCACACCCCCTCCAGCTGTGACAACCAAAAATATCTCCTCGACCTGATTCACTACCTATATAACATTTTACCAGACGGACTCTTTTACCTTTTTATTTTTGAACCATATGACAGTAAATGATTGACCTCACGGCACTTCAACCCTAAATCCTTCAGCAGATATCTCCTAAGAATAACACATTCACTTCCATGACCATAGTTCCATTTTTACACTCAAGAAATGTAACATTGATATCTATTATCTCGGGGCTTCCAGGTGGCTCAGTAGTAAAGAATCCATCTGCCAGTGCAGGAGATGCAAGAGATTCTGGTTCAATCCTTGGGTCAGGAAGAACCTTTGGAGGAGGAAATGGAAAACCCACTCCAGAATTCTTGCCTGGGAAATCCCATGGACAGAGGAACCTGGCAGACTATAGTAGATGGGGTCACAGAGTCAGACACGAGTGATCGACTCAGCACATACACACACACATCTATTATCTCCATATTTGTTTTCTAGGGCTGCCATAACAGTCTCACAGATTGGGTGGCTTCAACAACAGACGTGTATTTCTCATAGTCCTGGAGGCTAGGTGTCCAAGATCAAGGTGTCAGCAAGGTTGATTCCTACGAAGGGCTGTGAGGGAAGGGCTGTTCTCTGCCCCTGCCCTAGCTGTTAATGATGTTCTGACAGTTACTTAGTGTTCTTGGTGTGTAGATGCATCAACTCCATCAACCCCAACATGGGGTTCTCTGTGCATTTCTAGGTCCAAATTTCCCTTTTTCATAAGAAACTGGTTGTGTTAGACTAGAGCCCACTCTAATGACCTCATCTTAACTAATGAAAGCCACAGTGACCCTATATGCAAATACAGGTCACATTCTGTGCTACTAGGGCAACCTCTTTGGCACCACAGACAAGTTTCATGGAAGACAGTTTTTCCAGAGACCGGGGTGTGGGTGGTTGGGAGAGGATTCAAGAACATTTACTGTACACTTTATTTCTACTGTTATTACTTCAGTTCCACCTCAGATAATCAAGCATGAGATGTCAGAGGTTAAGGACCTCTGTACTAGGGTCCTAATGGACTTTAACACGTGAATTGGAGAGCAGGGGAGACACAATTCAATATGTAACCATCTCCTATAAGGCTTCCCAAACCTCAAGTGACTGAAACACAGACTCTGATTCAGTAGGTGGTTGGCGTGGGACTGTTCATTTGCATACCTAACAGGCTCCCAAATGATGCTGATGCTGTGGGTCCACAGCCCTCACTTTGAGTCACAGGGACCAAAGAGACACTAAAATGTCCCTGCTGGACCAAAAGCTGTCCACGAGAGCTCATATGATTTTTGATCCAGGATTCAATCAGTTTTGATCCAGGATCACCATTGCAATCATGGTCATGATTCATTAATCCCAAAGAGCTTTGTACATTTCAGATTACTTCCTAAACCTCAGGGGATGCTTAATCTGGGAGTGCTTTTGAAACCTCCAAAATGTGTTTTCAAACCCAGAGTATATTATAAACATCAGAGTATTTTTAATTCTAAAACTCAAGTCCTTTGTAAATAAGGCAAAGTGAGCTATATTGGACTGGCCCAAAAGTTTGGGTTTGTCTATAAGCTTGTATGAAAAAGGCTTTCCTGGTGGCTCAGACAGTAAAGAATCTGCCTGCAATGCGAGAGACCTGGGTTTGATCCTTGGGCAGGGGTGCGGTGGGGGGAGAGAGCCCCTGGAGAAGGGAGTGACAACCCACTCCAGTATTCTTGCCTGGGAAATGCCATGGACAGAAAAGCCTGGTGAGCTACAGTCCATGGGGTCCCAGCCAGTAGAACACGACTGAGTGATTAACACACTTACATAGAGCAACCCAAACGAACTTTTTGGTCAACTGTGTAATTCCCAAAGTATTCCATAGGTGGCAGAGTGGGTTGAGCATGCCAGGGGAGCATCCTGAGGCTGACCCTTGGAGTTTGAGAGGGTCTCCTTGTCCCCCCCTTCACCAGGTTCCTAAGATAGAGGAGAAAGAGGCCCTGGCACCCGTCCCGAAGGCTGTGGACAGCTTCCACCCGGAACCCCATCCCCGAGTGGCCTTCTGGATCATGAAGCTGCCAAGGCGGAGGTCCCACCAGGACACTCAGGAGGGCGGCCACTGGCTCAGTGAGAAGCGACACCGTCTACAGGCCATCCGGGATGGGCTCCGAGAGGGGACCCACGAGGACGGACTCGAAGAGGGCACCCAGAGCTCCTCTCACTCCAGGCTGCCCGCCCGCAAGACCCACTTCCTGTATATCCTCAGGCCGTCCCAACAGTTGTAAGGGTGGGGAACACCTGAATGTACCCTCCACCAGACCCCAAGCACCAGATGGAAATTAAACCTTTTTTCCAGCAGCACTGTCTCCTTTTGGGATCTGTCCCCAGGCCTCAGTCAACCAGGCCTAGCTTTGAGCCTGACCTCTGGCTGAGCTGTAACTTCTTACCAGTGTCTCCAGGTTGTTTCCTCATTCGGACACCATCTGTCTCCTAACTGAGCAACTCTGTCATCTCCTCTGTCACCTCTGTCCCACCTGTACCCTCGGGCTCCATCTCTGTTACCGTCTGCTGTGCTTGCCCTTGGGCTCCCAACTCTCACTCTAATCCTTCTGTCCACTCTGCATTAGCTTCCTATCACTGCCACACACAAAAAGTGACCACACACCTAGCGACTTAAAACAGTGCAAAATATCCTCTCACTAATCCATAGTTCAGAAATCCAAGATGGCTGGGCTGGTCCTCTAGCAGGTTTCACAAAGGCAACATCAAGGTGTTAGCCAGCAGGGTTCTTACCTGAGGCCCTGGGATGCCTCTGTTTCCGAGATCATTCAGGTTGTTGACACAATCAAGTCCCTTGAAGGTTCAACTCAGAGAAGACAATGGCAACCCACTCCAGTACTCCTGCCTGGAGAATCCCAGGGACGGGGGAACCTGGTGGGCTGCTATCCATGGGGTCGCTAACAGTCGGACATGACTGAGTGTCTTCCCTTTCACTTTTCACTTTCATGCATTGGAGAAGGAAATGGCAACCCACTCCAGTGTTCCTGCCTGGAGAATCCCAGGGACGGGGGAGCCTGGTGGGCTGCTGTCCATGGGGTCGCACAGAGTTGGACACGACTGAAGCGACTCAGCAGCAGCAGCAGCAGCAGCAGAAGGTTCAACTTCTGCTTCCTTGCTGGCTATCTTCTGGGGCCACCCACTCTTAGCTCCCAGAGGTCTCTCTCCAGTTCTTGCATGTGGATCCCACACCTCAAATCTCACAAAAATACACAAAAGTTTTCTCTGAATTTCCCTTCTGCCCTATCTCCCTTATGCCTTCCTCCTTCTATTCTAGCAGGAGCGAGTTCTCTGCCTTGAAGAACTCACAGGATAGGATTGGGCCCACCTGGACAACATATGATATAAAACAGGTTCCAGGAATTAGAGGGGGGCCATCTCTGGGGGATGGGGCTTCCCTGGCAGCTCAGCTGGTAAAGAATCTGCCTGCAGGAGATCCTGGTTCAATTCCTGGGTCAGAAAGATCCCCAAGAGAAGGGATAAGTTAACCATTCTAGTATTCTTGGTCTTCCCTGATGGCTCAGATGGTAAAGAACCCACCTGCAATGTGGGAGACCTGGGTTCGATCCCTGGGTAGGTAAGATCTGGAAGAGGGCATGGCATCCCACTCTAGTATTCTTGCCTGGCTAATCCCCATGGACAGAGGAGCCTGGCAGGCTACAGTCCATGGGGTTGCAAAGGGTTGGACACACTGAGCGACTAAGCACAGCACAGCATCTTAGGGGGAAGCCATTTTTCTGCCCACTACATGTCCAGATCGTCATCTTCAGCCCCCAACTATGCATGTCCATTTCCATCTCACATCCACACCACTTGTCTCCACTCTAATCTTTTTTATTCCTGGCCATGCCACACAGTTTTGGATCTTAGTTCCCAGACTAGAGATCAAACCCATGTGCCCTGCATTGGAAGTGCACAGTCAACCTCTAGACACCCAGAGAAGTCTTCCTCATTTTTATATTTCCCTTCCCTCTCAAATCACAAGCTGACTCCATCTTGACTCGTTCTGTTTCTCTTTTCCCTTGTCCTCTTGTCTGTCCCTCCATGCCTGTCACTTCAGACTCCATCTCTGAGAGCCAGGCCTGCTGCCTCAGCCACCTAGAAACTCACAGTCCCTGTCTTGGGTGCCCTGTCCACTTTGCCCACTCCCTCCAAATCCTCAGAGCAACTCCTGTTCCCTCCAGAACACCTCCCTCAAGACGCACCATTAAGAAGGCACATCTGGGTCTTTAGGTGCTGGGTCCTGCAGAGGAGGCAGACACACTGTGTGATTCCCTCCCTTGAAGCCCGGGTTGCAGTTGGGATCACCCTGCACAGAGACTCAGCACATTCAGGAAACTAGCAATGTGTGGATGTAAATAAAAGAGAACTTTCTTTGGGGGAAAAAAATAGATCTTTTATTATTATCCCAACTAAGCATCAATATGTCCTCATGGAGAATATCAAAACTTGATTGGCCTTTCCATATCTTCTCTCCCCAACCCGCCCCCAGTCCCGTTCACTTTCCTGCCATTGACAACTTGGCAGGAAATAAATAAATACAATGTTTAATGTGTATTTTTGGTAAGTGTATTAGTCGGCTAGGACTGCCCTACAAAAATAGCACAGATTTGAGTGGCTTAAACAAGAGACAGTTCTGGGGCTGGAAGTCTGAGACCAAGGTGTTGACAGGTAGCGTGTCTTCTAAGGCCTCTCTCCTGGACTTGCAGGCGGCCATCTTTGGGTCTTCATGCGGTCTTTTCTCATGCAGACACACACCTGTGTCCAAATTCCCTTGTCTTATAAGAATATCAGTCATATTGGATTAGGCCCCACCTAGAGAACTCATCTTTTTTAAAAGAAAAATATTTATTTCTTTGGTTTTGAGGGGTCTTAGTTGTGGCACGTGGGATCTTTAGCTGTGGCATCTGGGATCTAGTTTTCTGACCAGGGATCGAACCCCAGTCCCCCTGCACTGGGAGCACAGAGTCTTGACCACTGGACCACCAGGAGGTCCTGAGAACTCATCTTAATAATTCTTTTTTTATTTTTTTTAATAATTCTTTTTTTTAGATTGTTTTTCTAATGTGGACCATTTTTAAAGTCTTCATTGGGTTTGTTACAACACTGCTTCTGTTTTAAACTTTGATTTTTTTGGCTGCGAGGCATGTGGGATCTTAGTTCCCTGAACAGGGATCTTAGTTCCCTGAACAGGGATCGAACCCCACCTCCTGCACTGTATGGCAAATTCTTAACCAGTGCACATCCTGGACCCCCAGAGAGGTCCCATCATCTTAATTATCTCTTTAAAGATCTTTTCTCCAAACATGATAGAATTCTGAGGTACCAGTGGTAAGGGCTTCAACATAAGAAATTTCGGAGGACACATTTCAGTTCCTAACAGTAAGTAGTCTTATTTAACATAATTCCTTTAGATGCATGTATCTTTAATTTTCATTAGAAAATTCATTTTTTAATTTTCATTGGAAAAGACCCTGATGCTGGGAAAGATTGAGGGCAGGAGGAAAAGGGGGCAATGGAGGATGAGAGAGTTGGATGGCATCACCAATTCAATGGACATGAGTTTGAGCAAACTCTGGGAGGTAGTGAAGGACAGGGAAGCCTAGTGTGCTGAAGTCCATGGAGTTACAAAGAGTTGGACCCGACTGAGCCACTGAACAACAAAAATTTTTAATTTATATTGGTGGTATTACATACATCATTCTGATGGGCCTTTTTTCTTTTCAGCACCATCTTTATTTTCTTGGTCAAATTGTGGAACATGTGGGATCTTAGTTCCCCAGAGAATAAACCCACACCCCTGCAGTGGAAGCACAGAGTCTTAACCACCAGACTGCCAGGGAAGTCCCTCAGTACCATCTTTAAAATGCCTCCATATTGCATTAGTACATTCAAAATCCACCCAATCCATTGAATAAGATTCCATGGTCAACCTTGGCACCCTCTCGGTGATGCACACCTGAGTTGCCTCTGATTTCCCACCATTACAAATAATGCTATAATAAACACTGTAGAGAGCTTCCTGGGGCTTCCCAGGGGGTGCAGTGTTGAAAGAATCCACCTGCTAATGAAGGAGGAGGAAGAGACACAGGTTAGAGTGCTGGATTGGGAAGATCCCCTGGAGAAGGAAATGGCAACCCATTCCAGTATTTCTTGCCTGGAAAATTCCATGGACAGAGGAGCCTGGTGGGCTACAGTTCATAGGGTCGCAAAGAGTCGGACATGACTGAGCACAGCACAGCAGTAGCACCAAACACTAGTATATATGCCCCTTTGTGGTCCAGAAGGAGGACAGGATAGGGGGGCTATAATCAGCAAAAGAATTGCTGGGTTGTAGGGGATGTATCTACCTATTTTGATTAGAATGTTCTGACAAGTCTATTCCCTCTAGCAGTCCATATATGCATGCTAAGTTGTTCAGTCGTGTCCAACTCTTCGACCCCACGGACTGTAGCCCGCCAGGTTCCTCTCTCCATGGGATTTCCCAGGCAAGAATACAAGAGTAGGTTGCCATTTCCTCCTCCAGGGAGTCTTCCAGACCCAGGGATCAAACCCACGTCTTTTAAGTCTAATGCAGTGGCAGGTGGGTACTTTACCACTAGGGCCACCTGGGAAGCCCCCAATCCATAAGAATTCCATAAACCTTAACCACATCTGGTATCTGAGGAAACAGATGTTTGTCTGCAAAACAGTTGAAGAATGCATCCACATGTGATCCAGATACTAACATTAAGACACAGGTTTTAAAGTAACTATGATGAATAAGTTTTAAAAAATAGATGAAAAGATGGAGAATTTCATCAGAACACTAGAATCTAAAAGAGAGGGGGAAATAAAATAAAAGGGGAGGGGAGATGGAATCCAATGTAAATTTGAGAACTTATAAATTAAAAAAATCAGTAGACGAGTTTCACAGCAGGTGAGACACAGTGGAAAACAGATCAGGAGGAAATATCTAGACTAGGGACTTCCCTGGTGGTCCAGTGGAAGTCCACACTTTCAGTGGAAGACTCCACACTGTGAATGCAGGGGGCAAAAGTTCGATCCCTGGTTGCGGAATGAAGATCCCACATGCTGTGCAGCCAAAAATAATAAACTCAAAAAAAAAAATCTAGATGAATCACACCAAACAGGATAGAAAATACAGGGCATTTCCTGGTGGTCTAATGGTTAGGATTCAGCTCTTTCACTGCTGTGGATCTTGGTTGCATCTCTGGTCAGGGAACTAAGATATCCCCCAAGCCAGAAGGCGAGAAAGAAAAAGAAACAACTTATACCTAGCTTTTAGGCAAATAGAGAAGGGCAGAGACCATTTCTTGTATGTTTCTCAACTGTCTTTGGCTCAAAATGATCCTTATGTCATAGTGGGATATTTTGGGGGCGGTATATTCTTTTACCCTTCACTGTATATTATATTAACATACAAAAAATAATTAATATCCCTAAACATTATGAACAAAAAGATTTTTACTGAAATTGTAAAAAATATGATTTGAATCAGCATAACAAGCAAAATACCTAAGAATAAACCTAACAAAAGATTTGCTAAATCTCTAAACAGCAAACTATGATACATTACTGAGAGTAATTAAAGAAAATCTAAATGAATAATTCCTAGTAACAGTATTCATGGCTTCCCTGGTGGCTCAGTGGTGAAGAATCAGCCTACCAATGCAAGAGACACGGGTTCAGTCCCCGGTTTGGGAAGATCCCAGGTGCTGCAGAGCAATTAAGCCTGTGGACCACAACTATTGAGTCCATGCTCTAGAGCCCAGGAACCGCAACTACCGAAGCCTGTGCACCTAGAGCCTATACTCCGCAGCAAGAAAAGTCACTGTGATGAGAATCCCTAGCACTTTGAACAGAGATTAGCCCCCGCTCATCCCAACTGGGGAAAAGCCCATGCAGCAACAAAGATCCAGCACAGGAATAAATAAATAAAATTTTAAAACAGTATTCATAATTGCCAAAAAGCAGAAACAATCAATGTCCATCAAGAGTAAAATTGTTCAGTCGTGGCATATTCATAGAATGGAATATTATACAACAGTGAAATGAATGACCAACTGCCATAGGATGGATTTTATAAATATAATGTTGAGCAAAAGAGGCCATAATTAACAGTGGTCACCTTTGGAGGGCAATAATTAGGAGGAAGCGTGAAGACTTCTGGGCTGCCCGCAATATTTTTTTTTTTCATATGGGTGGTTTCATTAGTGCATTACTCTATTAAAAGTTTAATTGACCCATAACTTAGAATTTAGCACTTTATGTATGTTACAACTATACTATAAAATAGTTTTTTTTAATTTTTAGGTTTTACAAAATTATCTTCCTCAAAAAAAGGGAGATAAGAACTACTGAAGGAATAAAATGAAAAAATAAAAAATAACAAGAAATAAATGAAAGAATGAAATCATACTATTAAAGTCACCGGGGTCCACAACTTGTCAGCCAGTGCTAAGAAAACATTAGGCAAACATTCTTATTGAACTCTTGTAAGACTCCATGAGGTGGATAGTTTGTTCCCATTTTAGGGAAGAAGGGGAGGCTCAGAGAGGTGGAATCACTTGCCAAAGTCACACAGCAATAGCAATAGGCTTTCTGATTTCAAACCTCAAACTTTTAACCAATCACCACATCACTTGTTAAACAGGTTCTTTCCCAGGTGTTATAACAAGCCACCACCTAATAGCCAAAATAATAACTATCAGCCAACAAGGATTACTGCTTTAAACCCTCAAAGTAACATAAAAAGCAATTATCTCCATATCTAGGTGAGAAACCTGAGGCTCAGAGAGAGGGTAAGCCTTTGTGCCAAGATTACAGGTAGGAAGTGATGGAGTCAAAATTCAAACCCAAGAATATCTGACTCCAGCCTTACCATCATTCTACACAGTCCAACAGTTTTGAGGCGTAGATTCTGTCCCTTCATTCATTCAACAAAAAATGTTTGAGAACTCACCCTGGGCCAAGGATATTCTAGTTCCCAATAGCCTTCTACCGCTACAAGCACACATTCCAGTAGGGGGTGACAAAGACAGTGCACAGTTCAGTTCAGTTCAGTTGCTCAGTCGTGTCCAACTCTTTGCAACCCCATGAATCCCAGCATGCCAGGCCTCCCTGTCCATCACCAACTCCCAGAGTTTACCCAAACTCATGTCCATAGAGTCGGTGATGCCATCCGGACATCCCATCCTCTGTCGTCCCCTTCTCCTCCTGCCCCCAATCCTTCCCAGCATTAGAGTCTTTTCCAGTGAGTCAACTCTTTGCATGAGGTGGCCAAAATATTGGAGTTTCAGCTTCAACATCAGTCCTTCCAGTGAACACCCAGGACTGATCTCCTTTAGGATGGACTGGTTGGATCTCCCTGCAGTCCAAGGGACTCTCAAGAGTCTTCTCCAACACCACAGTTCAAAAGCATCAATCCTTCGGTGCTCAGCTTTCTTCACAGTCCAACTCTTACATCCATTACATGACTACTGGAAAAACCATAGCTTTGACTAGATGGACCTTGGTTGGGAAAGTAATGTCTCTGCTTTTAGATACAGCCTATTTCACGGTGGAGAGATGAGCCTCGAGGACGAATAAAAAACTAAGTAGAGAGATGAGTCTGAATTATAGACTGTGTGTCAGAGGAAGGACTCTCTGAGGAAATGACAGCTGGATGAACGATGATGAGGTGAATGAGAGAATGTAAAATGATTTCTGTGTCTGGGCTAGCAAAAAGGCTGAAAGAGTGGGACACGCGTGCGTGCTAAATCGTTTCAGTGGTGTCCAACTCTTTGTGACCCTTTGGACTGTATCCCACCAGGCTCCTCTGTCCATGGGATTCTCTAGGCAAGAATACTGAAGTGGGTTGCCACGCCCTCCTCCTAGGGATCTTCCTGACCCAGGGATCGAACCCGCATCTCTTAAGTCTCTTGCGTTAGCAGATGGGTTCTTTACCACTAGTGCCACTTGGGAATCCCGGGTGGGGCATCATTTATCCTAAATGTCCCTTGTTAGGAGTCTGACGGGCTACAGTCCATAGGGTCGCAAAGAGTTGGACACGACTGAAGCGACTTCTGACACTCAGAAGTCAATTTGAGGTGTAATTCTTGAGAAGAAAGAGATGTGGGTTTGATCCCTGGGTCGGGAAGATCCTCTGCAGGAGGGCATGGCAACCCACTCCAGTATTCTTGCCTGGAGAATCCCATAGACAAAGGAGCCTGGTAGGCAACAATCCATAGGGTTGCAAAGATTCAAGAGACGATTGAAGTGGCTTAACATGCACCTCTCTCTAGCCCGAAAAGCTGAGGTTATCTTTCCTCTACTCTCTCCTAAAAGGAAGGAATGAAACAGTTTGGGAAAGAATCCTTCAGGGACCTATTAATACATTGTGACTGAAGCCGCAAAAAAGGCATGGGAGTTGTGAGATAGGTTGTAGACAGGACATCATTGTGACGGTGATTGGCAGCCTGGCACGGAACAGAGGGCAAAAAAGACACGGCTTGGTGGCTGATAAGAAGTGGGGGGATAGACAAAGGGCCCCTCAGGCCAAGTTTCCCTTGCTTGGGCCCATTTCACCCAAGCTTGAGGCCGCAGAGAAAACCGCCGCTTTGGGCACTTGACCAACTCCAGTCTCCCCCAGCAGCCTTAACCCCTTCCGCCTTTCTCGACTCAGCCAGTACGCATGCGCCCGCTCCACCAGGCTGGGGGCGCGCCGGTGCAGTCCTACGCATGCGCAGCCTCATAGGTAACCGTAGCGACAGGAGCGCTCCTTGTCCCTGGGGTGCGTCTGCGTCCCGGGGAGGAGCCTGGGAGGGGCGTGGCTTAAGCCGCTCGCGCGGTCCCGGCCCAGCCCTGGCACGTTTCTTTTTCCGGTGGGAACAGCGCACGCGCGTCTCTCGAGGGCCCAACAGTCGTTTGTCGTTCGTGGCCCTCAGTTGTGTCCCGAGGCTGGAACACTACGACGTGGCTCCAGGTGCGCCCAGGCCGTGGCGAGGCTCCCCAGGATAGCCGTGTCAGAGCCCCTCCCGAAATCCTGGCAAGCCCCCGGGAGAGTCCCCAATATCAAGGCCTTCCGAGTCTTGTTAAAAGTCTTAAAATCCTGACCAAACTTCCTCAGAAATACTGAAAGGAACCCTCCAGGAAATCTCGTAGATGACCCCTGAAATCCTGTCAGAATCTTCTAGAAATTCTGTCAAACTTCTCCCTCAGAGGCTATCAGAGCCTCTAACTGCTCCCAGGACTCAGGGGAGGCTCCACAGAGGAGCTGAGATCCTGGGCCTAGGAGAACTAGGAAAGATGCTGGGTCCCCCTGGGCCGTGAGGGACCTGGAGATTAGCCAGGGGAGAGAAAAATGACAAGAAGCCAGGACTTGCAGGAACCACTCTGTGCGACACCAGGAGGCTGGGAACTTAGTCCTGAGGTTACTAGGGAACCATGGGAGGGCTGGAAACAGGAGAAAGATGGGGTTCAAACTCAAAACAGAAGGCCAGCAGTTCCAAATACAGGCTGATGGACAAGAATGTAAGTAGCCCAGGGTGGTGTGGGAGCCCAGGGACATCACGTAGCCCAGAAATGGTTTCCAGAGGGGGGGACGTGGGAGCTGAGACAGGAAGGGGAGGTGATGTCCCAGGCAGAGACCTGGAGGTGGGAAGAGCCAGCCGAGTTTGGTCAACAGCACAGGGTTCAGGGTTGCAAGTGGTTTTGAGGGTCGGAGAGACAGGTGGAATCAGGCCAGGCTGGGCCTTCAATATCAAGTCCAAGGTCTAGACTCTGTTCCTGGGGTGCTTGGGAGCCGTGTAACAACACTGTGCAGGGGATAGGCAGGTCAGCTCTTGTGAGGATGGACTGGAGGCAGGAGGCTGAGGAAGAGGCTGGGTCAAGGACCCAGGAGGGAAGGTTGAGGCCTGACCCAGAGCTGTAGGGAAGGAGAGAAGGGGACAAGGGAGAATCATAGGGCAGGAGGGACAGGGCTGGGGAACTTGACAAACTGGGGAGGAGGGGTGGCAGGAGGGAATGACCCCCACCCACCAGCCCCCCTTTGATCTCTGCCACCCACTCCTTAGGCCCCCATTTTCCCAGCCCACACCTCCAATCCATAAAACAGGTCTGAGCAAAAGCTCCTCTTGTCGAGGCAAGGGTGGGCAAACAGGTTCTGAGAACCCTCAATGGCCTAGGACACAGGAGGGGCAGGGCAGGTCCCCACCCTCAGGTGGCTGGTTGAGGAAGCCATTCCCCTGTTTGTCCTTCTAGGAGCTTGCAGAGCAGCCAATCCCTTTTTGGTCCCTTCCAGTGACGGAGGGGAGCTGTTAGCTTCCCCAGCAGCTGCAGAGCAGCCAGGGTGGCCCATGGACATGCCAGAAGGCCAGGCAGGTGGCCCCACTGCAAAAAGTAAGTGACTGGGCCCCTATTTGTCCCATGGGAGGGTGGGGAGGGAGCAGTGGGTGAACAGGGCACCAGGTTGTGACTCAGGGACTTGGAAGACCTGGCTTGGGGTGGCTGAGCCTCCACTTTGAGACAGGGTGGGATGCAGAGTACGATCCTTGTTGAAGTGCCTGCTGTGTGCCCACCTGTCTGACACCTTATTTGTTCTGGGGAGGCCAAGCTGCGGGAGTAGAAGCCTCTGTATGTGCGTGCCCCCTCCCTGCAACACCCCCTCCAGTGACCCACAGACTCACCCTCACTTCTTGCAGATCTCTGCTTTCTGTAAAGCAGGTTCCCTGTTACTCTCTCTCCCCTTTCCTTCTTTACTTCTCTTCACAGCACTGACATTTCTTTGTCTTGTCTGTTTAGACTCATTTCCCTGACTAGAACGTGAGCTCCACAAGGCAGGCTTGGTTTTATTCACTCTGGTATACCCGGTCCCTGGAGCAGCATTGTCCAACATGCAAGCCATATATATTAAATTTTAAATTTTGTTAGTAGCCACATTGAATTAAAAAAGAAACAGACAAAGCAGATGGCAATCATAGATATTATTTAACCTAATACATCTAAAACAGTGCCCTTTCAGCATACAATCAATATAAAAATGTACTGAAGTTATTCTCTTTTTTTATACTAAGTCTTCAAAATCTGGCATGTACTTTACACTAACATGAATTTGTGCATGCTCAATCACTTCAGTCGTGTCTGACTTTGTAACCCTATGTACTGCAGTCTGCCGGGCTCCTCTGTCCATGGGATTCTCCAGGCAAGAATACTGGAGTGGGTTCCCACGCCCTCCTCCATGGGATCTTCCTGACCTAGGAATCGAATCTGCATCTCCTGTGTCCCCTGCATTTCAGACAGATTCTTTACCCACTGAGCCACCTGGGAAGCCACTTTACACCAGTAGAGCATCTCATCTCACTCTCACCACAGTTCAGGTCCTAAGAATCACTGTGGCCATCGGCTGTCCTGCTGATCATGCTGCCCAGGAGCAATGCCTGACATATAATAGGAACCCAGTTACTAACTATTTGAATGATCAGATGGACACAGACCAAATGGGTGTGGAAGTGGCTTCAGGAGGAAGATGTGGGGTTGTCCTTTCTGAAACTCATCTACTAAACAGTGAGAGAGCCCAAGGGAGACTCCCACCCTAGAGGAGAGACAGGGCCACTTTCTTAGAGGCTCCTAGCATCCAGCCTCAAAGCCGGTGTCATTTCTCTCTGGCTTCAGGAAGCTTGCCAGGTAGGAAGGCAGGAGTCAGATACCTGGGCAGGCTGACCAAGTGACCAGCATCTGAATGTGTAAACTTCATCTACACCAGCAGAGGGCGTGCAGCCACCGAGGAACCTGTGGCCAGGGGCTGAGCCAGCTTTGGGAGACTCCCAGAGGAAAGGGAGGGATACACCCAGGAGAGATGGAGACTGAGGAAAGAGGGGGTGAAGAGAGAGTGACGGCGGAAGAAGGAGAGAGAAGCCTTGGAGAGTGGAGAGTTGCTGAGTTATGGCAGAAGAAGCACAGAGACCGAGAAGAAGATGGGAGTGGAGGACATGGAGACAGGCGGGTGGGACTTGAGGGCCAAAGAGATAGGAAGGAGGATGAAGAGTCGGAGACAAAACTAGAGGAGGGACAGGACAGAGATAGAGAGGCAGAGACGCTGAGGAAGGAAAGAGAACAGGAGAGAAGCAGAGCCACATCTTCCTGAGAGGCCCCGGGAGGCAGAGGGTCGCATCTGCGCTGGAAATGCATGCAGCTCCTCAGATCCCACGACATCTGGAGCCAGGCAGTTCTGGGTGACCTCACTGGGCCGCAGGGTCCTCCTGCATAATGTAGGGGGTCACCACGTCTCCCCTAACTGTAGGTCTTGCTCCCATTCCCTAGAAGCCAAAGTTCAGACCCGAGGGGGCTGAATTTTTAGCTCAGTACAGAGAACCCTTGAAGAGTGAGTGGGATGAGAAATGGCAATGAGATGTAGAACATGTGAACTTGGGCAAGTTTCCCACTTGTCTGTGCTTAAGTATCCTTGTTTGTAAACTGGGGCTAATCATAGCAGCCACTGTGGTTCATGTCAGATGCTCAGAAGAGGCTTGGCTCCTAGTAAACGCTGAATAAATATTCAGTTTTATTATCGAGTTTCCAGATTTTATTAATATCTTATCTCCTCTCTAGGAGGGAAGTAACCCCTGCCCACCCACCCACCCATTTTCCAGAGGAAGAAACTGAGGCTCAGAGAGACTGATCCCTTGCCCCGTTTGCACTTGAGTCTGCCAGACCTTACAGCCTACACTCAGCCCTCTGCTATACCCAGCTGTTCAGGGACAGGGCAGGGAGCTTCTTCGGCAGTCACTTCCAGCCCTGGGAAAGATCCAGTGGGTCCAAGGGTGGAGAATATATAGGCTCCTTCTATATCTTGGAGCATTTTTTGAGTGCCTCTATGTATGGGCATAGTGGATACAGCAGCAGACAGACACCAGAAAGTTCACATCATGTGGAAGTGGGAAGCAGGAGGTGCTCTTCGCTTACACAGACCTCCCCCTCCCAGCTCCAGGAATGGGGAGCATCACTCTATCCACCCATTTTACGGATGGGAAAACTGAGGCTCCAAAAGGAAAAGAGACTTGCCCACAGTCCTGCGGCTGGAACTCTGAGGTCCGAACCGCTCCCCCACCACTCACCCTACCTGGATTGTCCCATCCCCCCTTGTTTCAGGCCCCAGCCCGTTGGCGCTGATGACGCCAGCCTCAGTGATGTGGGAAGGAGAGACCCAGCCCTGAGGCGGGCTGGGAGACCGGAGATGCTGTGGGCAGGCAGGATCGATCCAGGCTGCCCGCACGTTATTGGATTGTTCCTGGCTCCTGGGCCCCCTTCACCCTCCGCTTCTCCCAGAATCCTCTCTTCTTCACCCTCCTCTGCCCCTCGCCCCCTCTAAGCCAGGGAAGAGAGGAAAAAAGGCTATAAGGGAGTTTGTTCAGTATTGTGGGCTCCTGAGCTGAGTGGACATAAAGGATTAGAGAGCAGGGGGCACTTCCTGGCCTGAAAGATGGGGGGCCCACATTAGGTGACTCAAAGACCCTCATCCTTTGGCCCCCACCAGCCCAAACCCCAGGCAGCTTGGAATGAATTCCTTCCCCTCTGCAGGAGTCCCTCTTTGTTCATCATCCCCCCTCCTCACAGATGGGCTGGCCCTCTTGTCTCCACAGTGTACCTCTGGGACCAGGCAGAGGATGGGAGCCTGGAGACACCACTCAGCTTAGAGGAGCAAATACTCAACTCCACGTTCGAAGCTTGTGACCCCCAGAAAACAGGTCCAAGAGTCAAAGAATAATAAGGAATGGAGATGGGGGGCTGGGAATTGGGGAGCTGCAGAGAGAGGGATGGGCAGGGGTGATGTGGGTGACTGTGAGAAGCTTCAGGAAGGAAATGGATAGGAGATGGTGAGGGGAGGAAACTTGGGGGAAGAGGGTTAGCAGAGGAGGGGGGCGCTTTGGAGCCTGGGAGAGGGGGGATGGGCAGCCACTGTGAGCCTGGTGGGTCACAGTGGGTCCTCTTTGGTCCAGCTCTGAGGTGCAGATGACTGGGCCTCAATTCCAGGTGAAAACGTTGATTTGGGGAAGAGAAAGGAGTTGCCCAAAGGCCGTGGTGCAGGGGTGCCACCAGCGCAGCCAGTGGTTGCCACCCCTTACGGCTCTCCTGCCCCAGCCTCCCTCACAGCCTCTCTGTCCCCAGGCACTGTGGCTGTGACCCATCTACTAGCCTACCTGGAGGCCGTGACTGGACGGGGTCCCCAGGATGCTCGCCTCCAAACACTGGCCTGCAGCCTGGACCCCAATGGGGAGGGCCCTCAGGCCACTGTGGACTTGGACACCTTCCTGGTGGTCATGCGGGACTGGATCACTGCCTGTCAGCTGGATGGGTGGGTCCCCGCACCTCCATCTCCCACCCCACCCCACCTCAGAAAACCGTTCCTAAGATCTAACCTCGTACCTGCTCACTGCAGCCAGCACCCTTTGGGCGGGGGACCTGCTGTAGTTGGAAGGAGGCTGGGAAGAGAGAAAAGTAGCGATGAGGTTGGGGTGGGAGGAGGGTCTGAGGACAGAGTGTCTGGGATGGGGAGGCAGAGGGACTCTGAGGGCAGAAATAAAAGGGGCTGGAGAGAGGAGAAGGGGGATGTTGAGGGGCTGACAGAGGCCCCTCCCCATCCCTCCTCCAAGCGCAGTCTTTGCCCCTCCTGCTTTTCCATCTGGCCCCAGGCGCTTGCCATCTGGCCTCACCTTCCTCCCCATGGTGCTTGCTCTCACCTGACCCGGCCCCTCCTCCCATCACCCGCAACCCCCTGTGGGTGGCTGGTCAGGATTGGAGGGGTGGCTGCAGGGGCTCTAAGCCTCATCCCTTTGATACAGGGGATTAGAGCTGGAAGAGGAGACGGCCTTTGAGGGAGCCCTGACCTCCCAGCAACTGCCATCTGGTGAGATTGCTATATATAGAATGAAGCAGGCAGGCTGAGGGTCAGACAGTGGGGGGGACTTCCCATGGGGGCAGAGCCGGGGATAGGGCCAGACCCCAGAGACATTGGATCTAACCTGGCTCTTTAGGCACCTCCATGACTGCCTCCCCACCTGCCCTGAGCTTTGGGGTTTGCTTTTTTTTCCCTCACGGGTTGTTTTCAACTCCTCCTCTTAACACCAGCCCTGTCTCGAAGGGCCCTCCCACCTCTTACCGTCATCACCCCTCCCTGCACTCTAGTTCCTGCATCCTCTGTCCCTCTGGTCTTGTCCCCACCTCCTGCCTGGCCTGGGCTCAGGCTATTTTCTCAGCCCAAACTTTCCATGTCTTCCCTCATGCTTCACTTGGGGTAGGGAAGCCCTGGTGGGGAAGGCCTGGGATGCTGCAAGTGAAGATCCCTTTCTCTCCAGCATCCTCAGCACAGACCTGCATCCCTTCCCTGTAGAAATCCGATTATGACTCATTACCTGCCCTGTTGTTTTGTCAATTGATTTGCTCACCATTCTACCCCAAAACCTTCAACATAAGGGGCGCTCCATAAAAAAAGTGCTGGTGTTATATTTCTCCAGTCTTACAAAAACAAAAATGAAAAAATAAAGCTTTCTTGACGTTCTCTTGAACCTCTTCCAACCTGGCTTGGAGGCAGTCAGGGGAAGGTTGTGAGAAGAGGAGATGTTAGCTCTCGGGGGAGGAAAGACCCCCTTGGGGCCAAATGGGGAAAGGACAGGAGGGAGAGGCTGGAGGCCAGGGCGGGGGCTGCGGTGAGGGTCCGGGGGAAAAGGCGCGAGGCCTGAGGCAGGAGTGAGGGAGCCAGGACGGCCCAGGGGCTGGGCGAGTAAGTGGGGGAACTGAGGGGAGAGACAAGGTTCAGGGCAGCTGGGCTGCTGCCCAGGGTTGGGCATGATGAATGTGGGGTGGTTGGGCCCTATGGGGAAATCTAGCCTGAGCTCAAGGTGCCCGTGAACAGGAGGCTTTCTGGATGGTGGTATAAGTCAGCCCTAGGAGCAGGTGGGATCACCCAGAGAGAATGCGAGCATGGGATCCAAAGGAGGACCACGGCCGGAGTCAGGGGCTTGCTAATATCTCGGGTCACCTGGGAGCCCACCACCCTCTGTCTCCCTCCAGGATGCCCAGAAGTTGAGGATCCAGCCAATCTGGAGAGCTTTGGAGGCGAAGACCCCAGACCGGAGCTGTACCTATCCTCAGCCCCCACTGCCCTTCCCTGTCCATGCCCTCCAGCAGCCTCAGGCCCAGGGCCTGGCCTAGAGTTAGGGTCCTCTGGGGAGTGGGTGAGGGAAGCAGGCTGGGCTAGTAGCACAGGGAGAACAGGGCTGTCTCCTGTTTGTCTAGAAGAGCCGCATCTCCCCGCCACCGGCACCTACCCAGCCTGGGGAAGGAGGCCAGGGCTGCGGACAGTGACCCTGCCCCTTCGCTGCCCCAGGCCCGCGACAGCCGACCTGCTGAGCAGCCTCGAGGACTTGGAGCTCAGCAACCGCCGGCTGGCTGGGGAGAATGCCAAACTGCAGCGCAGTGTGGAGACAGCCGAGGAGGGGTCTGCACGCCTCGGGGAGGAGATCTCAGCTCTGCGGAAGCAGCTCCGCAGGTAGGCTGGGCCCCACGTCCACCCTCCTGCACCTTCCACGTCCCACCTGCCCAAAGGCCCAGGTTTCCTCCCACTTTCTCGGTATTTTATGTAGAAATGGGTCTCTGTCGCCCACCCTGTCTTTTTCCTTCCTTTTCTCTCCGGGTCTCGGTGCCCCTCTCTGTAGGTCTCTGTCCCCCTCTCTCCGGGTCTCTGAGATTTCTCTGTTGCTCTGAGGGGATCTGCCTCTGTGACCTCTGTCTCTCTCTCATGTGGCCCACCTCCCCATCCCTACTTAGTACCCAGCAGGCTCTGCAGTTTGCCAGGGACGTGGATGAGGAGCTGGAGGACCTGAAGACTCTGGCCAAGAGCCTGGAGGAACAGAATCGCAGCCTTCTGGCCCAGGCCCGGCAGACGGTGGGTTTTGGGCAAGGGGTACAAAGTTGCTCTCTTCTTCCCACTTTCCTGGAGTCTGGGCAACAGAGCCTGACTACAGAATGGGAAAGAGCAAGGGTCACTCAGGTTTCCTCCCTCAGCCCACTTCCTGCTCCCCCCAGACTTTGAGTCGGATGCTTGCCATCCCTCTCATGACAAAGGGGGACACCAGGAGCCAGCAGGGCTCTCAGACCAGTTCCCCAGCCCTGCTCCTCCATGACCCAACCTGAGTCGTGTTCCCAGGGGTGGGAGAAGGGCAGTGTGGGGGCAGAGGGCCCAGAAAGAAGCCCTTGTTCTCTCTCTGGGCTCAATCAGGAAAAAGAGCAGCAGCGTCTGGTGGCTGAGATGGAGACTCTGCAGGAAGAGGTGAGCTGAGGCCTAGCACCCCCTCCCACCCCTTGCCCGGTCCTCAGGACCTTCCTGCCCACTGCCACCCCAACCAAACACCCTTCAGCCTGGTGAGGGAGACCCCAGGATCATAGTAATGTGTGAATGTCCCTGAAGGTCACGTGGCTACATGTGAGGACTGCCACAGTCAATGAGAGTGTGGGGCGTGGGGCTGACTCCTGGTTTTGGTGAGGCTGCCAACATAAGCCTGGGCCAGTCTGCCTCTCTGTCTGCCTCAGTGTCCTCATCTGTGAGAAAGGGCAAGATAACGGAATCTCCCTGGTTGGGTTGTGTGAAATTTAAACAAGGGGATTCTTGTAAAGCCCTAAGCACAAGGCAGGACACGTGGGAAGAGCTCACTAGAAGTTAGCCGTCATTGTTCATGTGTTAGTATTTTTTTATGATGGGAAGAAAACAGGCCTTACAGTCAACCCTGATTCAGATTCCATCCCTGCACAACAGACAACCTATAGGCGGGTGACCTCCCCTTCCCGAGCCACAGGTTTATTCTGTAAGAACAGGGGAGAAGGGTATCTGTTCATTAGGATTGTTGTGGTAATTAAATGGCCACTGTTATCCCAGAGCCTAGCATATAACACGAATAGGCCCAGTCCAGCCTTAGGTCTGATTCAAGCCTCATTCTGTCCAAGACAGAAAACATTATCTTAGTTAATTCTGGGTCCACTTAGTCCTTTTAGTTGGAAATAAACCCCACACACAAGGTGGCCTCTAAGCTGCTGGAAACACACGCAGCATCTCAGTGCTCCTCACTCAAAGTCTGTTCTCTCTGCTGGTCACAAGACTGATGCGCATTGTCCCATCTGGTCCTCAGCCTTAGTCACCACTGCGTGCTGGCATCCACTGGGAGGCTGACATTGCCTTCTGGTCTCTGGGTGTACCGTCCTCCCTGCATGTGATGGTGGTGGCCCTCGTTTGGACCCCACGACCCAGGAATACCACTGGGGGTTCTCCACACCCTTGTAGGGGCACAGAGGAGGTTTAATTGCTTTCCTGTGACTTTGTGGCCACAGGGCTTTAACTCCTCACACCACCACCTCTGTTTTTGTTACTCACACAGACTGAGCTAGGAAACACGTCTCTCAGAGGTGCTGTGGTTCAACTATATTCATCCTCCTCTCCAGCCCTCTAACCTGTTGCTTGGGGCTGACCTCAAGGCATTTTCACTCTGTTTTTCTCTTCTTTGACTCTCCTGAACTCCTCCCCCTCCAAGAATCTCTGCCAGTCCAAGCAGTAATACTCCTTTCCTCTGGTAATCTGTTCATTAGTTCCCCAAAATCTCTTTGTTCTATGTCTGGAGTATGGCTTTTTTTTTAACAAAAAAATATTCCACTATCGTTCTCTGGCTCTTTCATGAAAATTCTCTGTTAGGACAGTAAGAATCTTGTTGCAGGATGGCTGCCATGGTGTGAAGCGTGGGCTGCAGGCAGGATGTGACCGTTCCCTCTAGAGCATTTCTTTTAAGAATAAGGAGAGGGACTTCGCTGGCAGCCCAGTGCTTAAGACTATGCACTTCTAATTCAGGGGACACGGTTTCAGTCCCTCATCAGGGAACTAAGATCCTACAAAGAACTTGAAAATTTAAAAATAAAAGAATAAGAAGAAACTTTCCCTGAATCCCCATGACGGGACCTCCCTCTTATATCCCATTGGCCAAGAAGACATTAAATGATTATAGCCAAACTACTCCCTGGCATGGGTAACACAGCCACTCATAGGTCTGGACTACTTTCAGCTCCAGGGAAGAAAACACCAGAGAAATGGCAGCTTCTATATGAACATTAATGGACAAGAGGTTTTGAAGGTTCTGGGCTAGTTGGGCAGCTTTTTGGCTTATTTGTCTGCCTGTGACCTTAGGATCCCAGATGGCTGCAACAGTGCCAGACGTCATGTTCTCAAAGCAGGACAAAGAGGGACAAATGCTCCTATCGTGGCTCTCTTTTCATCAGAAGGATAAGTTTTTCCTGGAGCACCCCCAGCTCCACCCCTGCAGCAACAAACTTCTCTTACATCTCACTGGATCACGTGGCAAGAGAGGCTGGGATAATATCTGACCTTCCTTGGCCTCTGCAGTCGGAGGCAAGCGAGTAAGAGGCAGTGAGAATGGCCTCTGGGTTAGCTGACCAACCAGGTGTCCGGAATCTAAGATTTCCATCTTGATTCACCTCTAAGCCTGGGGCTGGGACCCCCCTCTCTCCTACCCCCGTGGAGAGTGGACCCCCAAAGAAAGCAGGGCACATGGCAGTCAGCAGTGGTCTCTCCTTCCAGCCCAGAAGGCCTGCTGCCAGATCAAGTGCTCTGAGCAGCGCCTGGGACATCCTAGGCGCTCGATAAATCAGCTATTCTTGGTTCTCTCCCCCTACCTTTCCCCTCTCAGCAGCTGCCTACAGAGCATCTATAGATCGAGTTCTCAAATTACAGCAGAATAATGCTGGAGTAAGGGACACTCAGACACTCAGCTTTTCTACAGACCCCACAGAGCAAGCAGGGCTCAGGTTACTGCAGAAGAAGGCCCGAGTGGCTGAGTAACCAGGTTCCCTGCCGAGCGGCCCAGGATCCAGCCTGCAAATCCCAGCCAGGTGGACAGATGTTGACACAGCATTCCTGGCCCCGTCCTTCCTCCGCCCTTCACCTGGCAGCCCAGGCCCGCTGAGACACTGGAAGGAGGGGCAGCTGGTGGAGGACTTGGAGCTGAGCTGGGTTGGAGTGAGGAAGGAGCTGGCCTTGATTTCCCCTGGGGCTCCAGGAGGAGGGGTGTGGCCAAGGGAAGCTGGCTGCCTCTGTGCTTAGAAAGATGCTTCCCCAAATCGAAACTCAGTACAGGGCTTCCCCTGTGGTCCAGTGGTTAAGAATCCACCTTGAAATGCAGGCGACACGGGTTTGATTCCTGGGCTGGAAAGATTGCACATGTCTCCGGGCAACTAAGCCCCTGCATCACTACTGAGCCCACACTCGAGAGCCTGCAAGCTGCAACTACTGAGCCCACGTACTGACTGCAGCCACTGAAACCCGCACACCTAGAGCCTGTGCGCCACAGCAAGAGAAGCCACTGCAATGAGAAACCCACACACCGCAACTAGAGAGTAGTTCCTGCTCACAGCAGCTAGAGAAAGCTGGCATGCAGCAGTGAAGACCCACTACAGCCAAAAAAATAATAAATATTAAAAAAAAAAAAAGAAAGAAACAGTGCAGCTTGCTAGGTTTTTGGTGCCTAGAAGCTCTAGGCTAGAACTTGATCCATTTTATTCTCGGGTCCCATTTTTTGGCTGGTTGAGCTGCTCTCTGTTTGCCCCCTTGTTTTCCCAGATAACTGTCCTCTCCCTTGCGGACTCAGCCTCAGCACAACCTCCTTGAAAAGCCCCCAGAGGTTTTTGCAAGGAGGTTGTGGGCTTCCACAAGGTCCAGGTCCTAGGCCTCATCAGAGCCTACCTCAGGCATTATTATCATATGCCTCTGTGTCAGTCTCCACCTCCAATGATGAGCAGCTTGAGATGAGGGATAAAGCTGGTTCCCCATTCTTCACCAAAGCTGCATCCAGCTCAGAGGAGAGTGAGAGCTAAAAGTGCAGGATTGGGAATCAAACTTGAGTTTGACCTTACTCTCCATGTGAACTTGGTCAAGTTTCTTGGCCCCTACACTCCTTAATTTCTTCTGTAAAATTGGGGATGATGACAGTGTAAACATGAATAGTTGGGACAGCCAGACTTTACATTCTTCCTGAAAGGCACATATGATGTAGATGTACCATTGTTGGCATTACTGTTGTGCCATTGTTGTTCAAAGATGTTGAACTTCGTTGTTCAATTGCTAAGTTGCGTCCAACTGTTTGTGATTCTGTTTACTGCATCACACCAGGCTCCTCTGTCCTGCACTATTTCCCAGACTTTGTTCAGATTCACATGTGTTGAGTTGGTGATGCTATCTAACCATCTCACCCTCTGCCCCCGCTTCTCATTTTGCCTTCAGTCTTTCCAAGCATCAGGGCCTATCCCAATGAGTGGGCTCTTTGCATCAAGTGGCCAAAGTATTGGAGGTTCAACTTCAGCACCATTCCTTCCAATTAATATTCAGGGTTGATTTCCTTCAGAATTGACTGGTTTGGTCTCCTTCCAGTCCAGGGGACTCTCGAGACGTCTCCAGCACCACAGCTCGAAAGCCTCTATTCTTCAGTGCTCAGCCTTCTTTATGGTCCAGCTCTCACATCTGTACATGACTACTAGAAAACCATAGTTTTGACTATCACACAGATAGCAGAGTAGCACCCATGAAATCTTCCTGCCAAAATATTGAACAAAAATCTGGACAAGGCCCTGGATCTATCCATCAGTTTATAGAAAATAATGAGGCTGGAGGAACATGGAAAACGTCTTGCACAGGAAACAAGATCACAGTAAACCAATTCTACAGGAAAAATAACCTGGTTTCTTCCACAAATGAAGGGCCTGGAAAAGTGCCCAGGGGAAGGTGGGGGAATCACTGCCAGGTGAAATGAGACATTTCAACCAAAAGCCATGGTGAACCTTGTTTGGATCCTCATTCAAATAAACTGAATGTGAAAAAAACATTTGTGAGACAACCAAAACCAAAAAGGGCACTGGGTGTGTGATGACACGAAGGAATAATTAGTAATAATAGTAATAACTAACTTTGTTTAGAGTGACCATTGCATTGTGGTTTTACTAAAGGGAAAGTTTTCAAATAGCAAATACAAATGCTGGAATAGTTACAGGTGAAATAATAAGCCTGGGATTTGCTTTAAAGTAATCTGGTTAAAGCAAACTCTCGGTGAAGAGAGAAGAAACAAACAGGAAAAATGTATGTAATTACTGAAATTGGGTGACATATAATGAGGGTTCATAATTTTGTTTTTGGCTGAGTCGAGTGGCTTGTGGGATCTTAGTTCTCTAACCAGGGATTAAACCCCAGGCCTTTGCAGTGAAAGTGAAGTCTTCACCACTGGACCACTGGGGAATTTCCGGGTCCATCAAACCATTAGCTGTGCTTTTGTGCATTAAAAATTGGTAATACAAAGTTTTAGAAATATCTTTTTAATATAACACCAAATTTTGGTACATGCCAGGCATTGTGCTAGATGTGTTTGTGTTCATTAACATATATTAAACCTGTATTTGCTTGAATTCCCACCTATATGACCTGGGCAAAGTTGCTCAGTCTTTCTGTGAGCCAGTTATTTTTTATCTTTATTTTATCTATTTTGACCATACCTCGCAGCTTGCAGGATCTCAGTTCCTATACCAGGGACTAAACCCAGGCCACCATAGTGGAAGCACCCAGCTCTAACCACTAGACCACCAGGGAACTCCCATCTTTGTCTTTAAAAGAGGGCACAGAAGTAAGTTAGTACTGGCAAGGTGCTCCGCAAGTGTTAGCAATGGTCATTAGTTCACTTGATCCTCACAGCCACGCCATGCGTCCTGCCATATCTCCATGTTTGCATCTGTTTTTATTTTTTCATCTGCAAATCAGAGCTGAGATCCTATAGGATGGCTGGAGGGATTAAATGGGCTGGAACAGAAAGTGCTGAGCACGGGGTGGGGGGGGCGGTGGCGGTGAGGGGTGGGTAGAGGAAGAGATAGGGAGTTTGGGATGGACGCATACACACTGCTTTATTTAAAATGGATAACCAACAAGGATCAGCAAATGGGACTGCTCAACGTTATGTGGCAGCCTGGATGGGAGTGGAGTTTGGGAGAGAATGGATACATATCTATGGCTATTCACCTTCGCTGTTCACCTGAAACTATCCCAATGTTGTTAATATACCCCAATACAAAATAAAAAGTGAAAAAAAGTCTTAGAAAGGCTGCCACTGAAGGATGGTTAAAGCCTCATCTAAAAGGCTCAGAAAAAAAAGTGCCGAGCATGAGGCCAGATGCACATCAGATGCTCAGCACATATCATCTCTGAATATTAACATGGCCATCTGCTGAAGTGAACATGACCAGGGTCCCTTCTTCCAGAACGGGAAGCTCCTGGCCGAGCGGGATGGAGTGAAGAGGAGGAGTGAGGAGCTGGCCTCGGAGAAGGACATCTTGAAGGTGCCATCCCTCCCTAGTGCCTTGACAATTTCCTACCTCCCCAAGGCCCGTTTTTACCCTCACCAGTTTCAGCCCCTGTGGTCTGGTGAGATCAGGGACTTGACTCAAGCCCTCAGGTTCCCAAGGCCAGTGGGCAGCTCACTGAAGTCCCCCCTGGTGTAACTGACGTCCAGAGATGTGAAGGGAGGTTGAAGAGAGGCACTCCAGAGAGTGGGATAGGCTGGGGAGGGCAGGCCAGACAGATGGACGGGCTCTTTCCTTGGCAGCGGCAGCTCTACGAGTGTGAACACCTCATTTGCCAGCGAGAAGCCATCCTCTCCGAGGTGAGTGGGCTGGAAGGAAATGTTCCTTCCATGTGTCTCCTGCCCCGAGTCTACAAAGGAAAGTCCTCCTTGGCTCTATGGCTTCCCAGGTGGCACTAGTGGTAAAGATCCCGCCTGCCAATACAGGAGACATAAGAGATGCGGGTTCAATCCCTGGGTTGGGAAGATCCTTTAGAGGAGAGCATGGCAACCCACTCCAGTATTCTTCCCTGGAGAATGCCATGGACAGAGGAGCCTGGCGGGCCATGGTCCACACGACTGAAGTGACTTAGCCATGCATGCATACTAGGCTTTAATCCTTGGAGACTCAGCCCAGAGAGGTCACAGTGTTTCCAGAAAAACTGATGCTCTCTTCAGGTCTCGCTCTTCCCCCAAGCCCATCTCATCCATTCTGTCCACCCCCCACCTCCGCCCACACCTGACCTCGGTCTTTGGTGGGTTGAGCGCAGCCTCAGTCAGCTTTGGGCTTTCCCAGCGCACTCGCCACGCGGAGGGCCTGACCAAGACCTTGGAGGAGTACAGAGCCACAACCCAGGTAACCCTGTGGTCCGGCCGCACTCTCCCTGCTTCTCTTGCCATCGCTAGGATGTCCTGCTTCCTCCTGTGTCTGATGATCTTTTTCTGAGTCTCCACCTCTTGTTTCTACCATCACTGCTGTTTGACTGTATGGGTCTCTCTCCCTCTCTACCTCTCTCTGCATTTTCACTTTTCCTCTGTCCTTCCTCTCTCTCTCTCTGTATCTCCCGTCTCCCATCCACTTTCATTCTCTGTGGGTGATTTCTCACAGCATCTCCCCTGCTCCTGTTTCTGTATCTCTGCCTGGCTGGTTTCGGTCTCTGTCTCTCTCTGGGTCAGTTCATCTGTCTCCTGGGGAGACTCCTCTCTCTCTCCCTTGTCTTCAGAGTCTCTTGCACCCCATCTGTGTGTGATAGGGGTGCAGACACCCCTGTCTGTGTCTCTCGTTCTCCCATGTGTTTCCATCTCTGCTTTCCTTTTCTTAGTTTTCCTTACCGATAGGTTACGTTCTGGGTTCCTGTTGCTCTTTACCTCCCTTTGGCTTCCTATGTTTCTGCTACTGTTTCTTCCCCTTCTTTCCTTGGCAACATGTGTCTGGAGGATCCCAAAGAAGTCAGAGGAGTGGACCTGACCTTGTAAGAAGAGTCCAGACATGGGGCTGGGGAAAAGGCAGAGCCAGGGATCCCTCACTCCTTCCTTTGCAGGAACTGAGGCTGGAAATCTCCCACCTGGAGGAGCAGCTGAGTCAGACCCAGGAGGGGCTGGATGAGTGAGTAGAATGACGAGGGAGGAGGAGGAAGGAGGGGAGCTCAAGGACAGGGAGCCCCCACCTTGGTCTCCAGCCCCAAAGTGGGCAGGGCAGTAGCCTCAGGATAGGCTGACTGACAGGTGGTTGGGGCATGGAGGCAGCCTTCCCACTCCTGACTGTGTGGCCAGGCTATCCAAAGGAACCCAGGTGAGGAGAGCGGACTGCACCAACCTACTACCACCATCGCTGGGTGTGGAGATCCAGGCCATTCAGCAGGTGGGCCTGACACCCCCAGAACACCCTAAGCCACCACCAGCGGCAACTCTGACCCCATCCTGACTCACCCCGCCCCAGTTTTCCCAGGACCACCTCAGTCCTTAACCTCATCCCTACCTCAGTCCTTGGTATGGGCACCACACCCTTCCTGGGTGCTGCCCCACTGACCCCTCAGCCCACCTCATATCCGCTCCTTCCTGCTCCCTATCCTCATGCCTCAGCCTGTCTCCATCCCACCCCTGACTTTCTGCCTTCACCGGCCTCTCTCTGGCCTCAGAAACAAGAGGAAACAGCCGTCGCTCTCTCCAGCCCTCTGTGTGGAGTGTGGCCGTGGGAGGAGGTGGTCAGCGAGACAGATGAGGAGGATGAGCTTCCTCCTGAAACCCAAGCTGGGGGGCAGGTGAGCACGGGAGGGCCCTGAGACTGCTGGTCCAGGGGCTGGGAGAGGGGCCCGGGACGCCTTCACTGTTCCCCATCCCAGAGGCAGGTATTGACTGGGGGCCTGCTGGGTGCTGGCCTCAGAGCCCCTGGCCAGACAGGACACCACCCCTGCCTTCCAGGGACTGGCCTGCTGATGTGGAAGTGAGCCAAGCAAACGTGTAAATTTTTCAGAGAACTGGGGCAGGGTGAGAGTCAGGGCAGGGTCAGAGTTGCTGCTGGTGGTGGGTTAGGGTGTTCTGGCGGGTGTCAGGCCCACCTGCATGGGGGTGGTAATTGTTTCAAAAACACTGTTGGAATCACCTTATTTAAAATGTTATTACAGTGGGAAGGGAGGAAGTGAATTGTTCTTCTTGATACCCTGTAGGTACTTTAAGCATTTACCTTTTAAATACAAGTCACCTTTAAGAAAAAACAAGCCCACTATGTAATCTTGAGTCCAACAATAGCCATCATTTTATGACTTCTGTAATTACCTGAACAGTATCTCAAACCTCGTTTGAAACAATGAAGACAACTCATCTTCCATGTTCCCAGTTGAAAAGTGAGATTTATAATCTGTTAGTGCCAGGAGAATTTTTTTTAAAGAAAATATTGCTAAAAGCTCTGTAAACAATGCTTTATTGTCTTGAAAATTATACTGCTTCCCAGCTACTTACCATCCTTGAAAGAGAAAGTTTCTCTGTTCACTTTTTCCCTGAGTTGAGAGAATCTTCTATTGGAGCCCTCGCTGTCCTCTCCAATTGTCTCTGTGGGGTGTAGGCACCCTCGTCCCTCACCCTGTTATTCTTGGGAAACTGAGGCTCAGAGAGAGAGATCACACAGCTTGTAGGGGGCAAAGCTGCGTCCCTTAGGGGAAGTATACATTTTTAAAATTATATTTAATTTTGGCTGTGCTGGGCTTCATTACCGCGAGGGCTTTTCTCTAATTGAGGCAAGCCAGGGGGCTCCTCGTTAGTTACTCTGTGCAGGCTTCTCATTGCGGTGGAGCATGGGTTCATGCTCTTGTGGAGCATGGGTTCGAGGACAAGAAGGCTTCAATAGTTGCAGCCTTCAGGCTCTGGAGCACAGGTCCAGTAGTTGTGGCACACGGGTTTAGTTGCTCCTCCATATGTGGGATCTTCCCAGATCAGGGATCCAACCCGTGTTTCCTGCAGTGACAGGCAGAGTCCTTACTGCTGAGCCACCAGGGAAGCCCCGCAAATGTACATTAGAGCTTCTGCTGAAAGCTGTCAGACACCTCCTGGAGGGGAAGACTGACCCAGCCCTCAGGGGTACTGCCTGCACTGGGTCCTGGGGACCCCTTGGGGCTCAGGATCTGACAGAGAGCTCATGAAAATTGGATGCAGGATGATCTGTGTGCCAGGGGGCTGGGGGCATGGGCCCTGGGGAAGCCCAGAGAAGGGAGTGCCTGTGTGGAGTAGGAGGTATCACAGGGAAACTGACGCTTGAGTTTATTTTGAAGAAAAAAGAGGGAAGTTAAGTGGTGTGAGAAAGGAGAGGTCTTCCAGGCAGTGGGAACAGTATGTGGTGAGGACATGGAAGCGTGAAACCACATAACACGTTTGGTGAGTCGAGGGCATTTGGGGGTGACTAACCAGAGATGAGGTAAGGCCAGATCATGAAAGGAATTCCCTGCCAGTGAGGCTGAGAGGCTGTGCTTTTCTCCACAAGAGAGCTATGCATGGGGAGGGGCAGGTCAGCTCTGGATGTACTGCACAGAAAGATCTCTCTGGGGCCACACAGGAGGCTGGGAGGCCAGGGAGGAGGCTGGGGCAGTGGTCCAGAGTTAGAGGATGAAGCTGGAGCCAGGCCAGGGCCTTGGGTTGGAGAAAAAGGGACAGGCAGAGAGAATTAGCCAACAGGGCTGAGGGCTCTGGGTTCTGGAAAAGGGGGTAGACAGAAAGACACTGAACTTACCTTGTGACCCCCTAATGTGAGCACCCTGAGGGATGGGGGCTGCTTCCCCAGGGGCAGTGGGTGCACAAGGGTGGGGCTCAGTGATGCATTTAGAAAAGTGCCGAGTTGGTGGTTGAGGCCACAGGCAAGGCTGGATGTCTCCAGAGAAGACGGAAGAGGACCTGGGTGCCCACGACTGGGAACCCTGGAAGAGAAGGGGGTTGGAAGGGAAATGGTGAGCCTCTTTGGGGCCCAGACGAGTGTGAGAGGCTTGTGGGAGTGTGAGAGATTCAGGGGGACCTGAACTCCTGGTCCCAAAGGAATACTCCTGGTCTGGTTTCAGGCTTCTGCCCCTGGAGGGATGGTAGAACCACCCCAGGAGAAGGGTAGGTTTTAGAAGCAGGTGGTGAAGCCCAGGATACGTCAGCTTTTCTTTCCCACAGAGAAACTTCCAGGGAGAGTCAGCGCACCCTCAGGAAGAAAGGGAGGAGCGAGCGATGTGGTAAGGAGATTGGTCCTCCCTGAGCCATCCCTCTGCCCCCTGTGACTCTGAGATGGCTGGAGTACAGGCCTGGAAGAGCCCCGAGGCAGGCTTACACAGAGGTGTGACCTCTGGGCCCCCTTGCTCGGGCAGAGGCAACCCTGGGCCTGCGGACCAGGATGAATCAGACCAGCCTTGCCCCCAGACCCTGATAGTTCCAGGAGGACACCTAGCCCCTGACCCCGCCTGGGGGGAAGACTTGAAGGAGGCCCTGCTTGGGGTCCTCTGGAAGTGGTATTCGTATAGGAGACCCCTAGGCAAGAAGACAGTCGTCAGACAGATGGGACAGCTCAGTCACTCAGTCAGTGTCACGGGACACACCTCTCCAAGGCCCCCAAGGAGACCTGGGGCAAATGAGACCCAGATTGTGCCCCAGGAGAGCACTCAGACAGCTGGGAGACCCTGGGGTCTCTGCAGTCACACAGCCTGGGTTCAGATCCCAGCTTAGTTACTCTGTGATGGGATGGGGAGAGCCCCTGCCCTGTGATTGTTAATTGACTATTACAAGGCTTCTGTGCAGCCTCCAAGGATAGAGAAAGCCCCCAATGTCTGGGCCCACCCTCCTCCACGGGGCCTCTTCCCTCCTGCAGGGCCTCTCTCTCCCCCCTCCCCTGTTTCAGGCTGCTGGCTTTGACAACTAATGAGGCTGCCTGCCACAGCCTCTAATTGGACTTGTCTGGGAAAGCTGAGATTGGGCGGGATGGGGGCAGCCCCCGCCGGCGTTGTGACCTACCCCTGCATCACCAGGGAATGGAAAGAAGACAGCGCTTGCTGTGCAGCAGTGGGGACAAGGGCTGGTGTAGAGGCTGGGCATCCCAGTCTCCCTGGGGCGGGGGAGGGCAGTATGATCCACAAAGTGGGGAGCCAGGAGTGAGGGAAGTGGTGAATCCTGTGGCCCAGGGCTCGGATGCTGAGGGGCTGCCCCCCACCCACATAGAAATCCCAGGAGACCAGACAGCTGGGTATCTGACTGGACCAGAGGCTGGGGGCCTCTCCTGGATGCCTTACTGAATTGGAGTTGAGGAAACAGCTGTATCCTGAAGGCGTGGGGTCTGAAACTGGTGGCTCAGGCTGGATGACTGGAAACCTGGTCCCCAGTGCAGGTGGTGACGAGTGGCGCAGACATCTGGGCCTCCAAGGGATGTCGGGGCTGGGTGGCCTGTGTCCTGAGTCCCCGGAAAAGCGCCTGTGTCAGGGGCTCAGGCAGCTGTGATCCTGGGGGCACAGAGGCTGGGGCTTGCACACTTAAGAGAAATGACTTGGGATGGGGGCGGGGTCCACAGAGTTGAGTTCCAGTTCTCAGAGAAGACCCCATGAGACCCAGACTCCCTGAGCATGGCCCAACCCGCCAGGCAGGAAGCTGGGGCAGGGGGCAGGGTCTCAGAGATGTCTGAGAACTGGATGTCTCTGATCACTTGGGGGACCTGCTAGGAAAGGAGCAACTGAGAAAGCTAATAAGGTAGAAGGGCCCCTGACCCTTTAGGGGTCACACACAGACTCTCTGGAGAATTTGGTGAAAAAATACAGATGCTAACCTACACACAACAGTTTGCTTGTGGGGCTCCAGGGTACCCTCCAGGTCCAGGTACGGTGAAGACCCCCTGCTTTAAAGGTTCTGCCACACAGCTGGTAAATGGGAGCCAGGCAGGGGAGACAGATGCTTGCAGTGACTTTCTTGTCGCCCCAGGTTGCCCAGAAGAGAGGAAGAGGACGGAGGAGACATCCGGGTCATGGTAGGCAGTCCCCAGCACCGTTCACTCCAGGCCCTCAGATGAGGCTGCTGTAGTCACAGCTCCTCCCCAGCGCCTGCCCACGCCCCCACACAGACAGAAAAATCGTTTGGCCAAGAGTTAACAACGCCCTCACTGTAGCTAATGAGAGCAGACCGTGCTGTAGAGGGAAGCTTCAGGCCAGTGGGCAGCCCCGATGTTCCCAGGGGACCCACACACACACTGCACACAGGGCCGCAGCTTCTACACCACAGATGTGGCTACACCCCCGGACTGCAGAAATGCACACGTACATGCGCCCACACTCCAGAAGAGCCAGACCCTCCCCAGCCAGCCCAGAGCTCCTGGGGCACGGCACCTATCATAGCTGCCCTGCGCAGCACCACACACGCCAGCTCCTTTGCTCCTCAAAGTGGCAGGTGACAATCCTGGTTCTCAGGCAAAGGAAGGGAGGGAAGGAAACATAGTGAGGTCAGAAGCCCGAAGGTGTGCCAGCCTCCGTTCGGGCACCTGAGGCTCTTCAGGGTCCACACTGACCAAGATGCTCTCCCTGGCCCCCCTCTTTCCCACCATACCACACTCCCAGCTGTGGAGACTGGGGCCAATCTCAGCTTCCTCACAGCTAGTGTGACAGCGATCTTCACCCAGCTCCCAGGATGGGGATGAAGGTTAGGGGTCACATCATAAAGTGCTTGGCACAGAGCAGGTGCACAGTAGGTGACAGTGGTGGAGTCAGTGGCTGAGACCGGGGTGTTGTTGGAACTCCTCATTTATTGTTGTTACCATAATCATTGTCCACAGACCAAAGGCATGCATGAGAAAGCCTGAGATCTACAGAGGGGGCACCCTTTGAGAAAGACACAAGGGGAAAATAGAGAGAAACACGTGGGGGATGAGGTGGTAAAGTAAGGAGTACTGGGAGCTTTAATTTTAAAATACCGGCTGGGCCTGGTGCAGGGCAGGAAGATGGACCCAAGGAGTGTCCATGCTGAACTAGGCCCAGCCCAGGGCTGGGTTCCTGAAGGACATAGAGTCTTTGACCTCAGGGGGCCTTGGGTCCTTCCAGAATCAGACAGAAAATGGAAATAATAATATTGAGTAGCTCACATTGTTATGGAGTGCTGTCCAACGGGCACTGTTCTAAGCCCACCTCCTGCTAGTTTGGGTTTTGCCCAAATTCTCTCATTCATGCTCCACTTCAGCCCTTTGAGGTGGGCGTCATCATCACCCGTCTTGCAGATGGAGAAAGTGGGGCCTGATGAGGTGGGGTGACACGCAAGCGCCACGCAGCACGCTGGCCACGCTGGGAGCCTAGCGCAGCAGCGTGTGTTGGGGAGGCGCTCACACTGAACCGCTGTGTCCCACCCCCTTCCGTGTGCTCACCTCTGTCCAGTGGGCTGACTTGAGCACCGCCCCTGGTCCAGGCAAACCTGAGAGTCTTCTTTGTCTTTCCAGGTGGACCTCCCCATCCAACCAGGAGACTCACACCGTGGAGACATCCTCGGAAACCCTCCTGAGAGGTAGCAGGCCCCGGGGGCCTGGGATGGGACTTGGGGGCCGAGGAGAAGACCAGCTTCCTTTCTCCTTAGCAGCCCCTCAGAGCCAGAGCTGCAGCAAGCCCTGGTGCCCGTGGTGAAGGAGCTGGTCCCAGTCAGGAGGCCGGTCTGGGGCCAGCTCTGCCTGTGCCCCCTGCACCCCCGGGGGCTCAGGTGCACCCCACAGAGTCTCCAGAAGGGTGGTGGTCAGACATCAGGGACACCACGGGCTCCCCTGGGCGCCGCCAAGCACTGTGCTGCCTCCCCGCAGGGTCACCTGGCACCTCCTGATCCAGGTGCCACTCCTGAGCCTGCTGCTGCTGCTGCTGCTCTCTGTCCTGCTGCTGGGCCAGTCCCAACCACCCACGTGGCCCCACCTCCAGCTCTGCTACCTCCAGCCTCCTCCAGTGTGAGCCATGCCCCCCACCCCTGCAGAGCAGTGTCTTGTTCGGTGACTTCCTGGAACTCTTTCTACTGTTATTCCCATGGCCGTACAACTGTGACTTGGGATTGTCCCACTGTCAGGGACCCCAGATACAGTGCTCCAGGATCCACACCCCTGTATTGGGTTTTTATGTGAAGTCTCTTGGTTTTTTAATGATAGCAAAACACTAGGGGTTATAGTTTCCTCACAAACCAAGTCTAAAGAAGGGCAGCTGTCAGCCCACAGCTCAGTCTTCACAGCATTGGGGCAGAGTGCTGTAATTCTCTCTACCTCTCTTGGCCCTTCCCTTGTGCTCAGGAGATGACATTGTAGCTTCATAAGTCATGTCTGCAGGGAAAAGGGGACGCATCCCTTCCTTTTTATAAAGAAAAGCAATAGCCTCCTCAGAGCCAGCAGCAGACTCTGCCTTGTTGGCCAGAACTGTTCGGCATGACCACTCCTTGCTGCAAGGGCAGGTGGGAGACTCCTGGCAGAAAGAGGGAGAAAGAGATGTGGGCCAGGCACGCACAGACACACACGTCACCAACAGCCAGCAGGAAAGGATGTGCCATTTGGTCATTCAGCTAATTCTTAGTGATCATCTATTTGCCGTGGCTAGACCTTAGAAGACAGGAAGAACAGACCCTCCAATGCCAGGCTGAAGAGTGTTGATTTTTCTCCTGAGGATGACAGGGGTTTGGGGGTGTTTTGTTACTTGTTTTTGGTTCTTTGTAATTGAGCTGTAACTGACATACAGTGATAAATGGACAAATCCCAAATTATCAGTTGGATGAATTATTGTACATGTAAACACCCGTGAAAGCAAACCCCAGTTCAGAACAGAGAGCAGTTTGAGCACTGTGGAGACTTCTTCAGGAGGGCTTTGGGCCCAGAAGGGACCGCTATAGAGGTGGTTTCAGGCTCTGGGGGAGCTCACAAAAAGCACCTGACCCCACCTGGAAAGTTAGAGATTTCTTTCCAAATACGGGACAGATTTTGCATTTAGTCTTGAAAGATGGATAAGGTTGGTTATAGTGAGCAGAGGCAGCGAAGGGTATCCCAGGCAGAGGGAAAAAATGAATGTGTAACGACCAGGTGGATAGAAAACTTGTCTGTGTGTAGAAAGCCATTAGCTTGAATTAAAAAAAAAAAAATGAAGCCAGAGATGGATTTGATGCTTTAGAGTTGCGGGAAGTAAGATAGGTAGACAAGAGCCCGTTAAGCGTTTTGAACACCACTTCGAGGTCTACTGCCAAGTGTCCCGAGAAAGGGCTCTGATCAGAGAAGAGGCAGAATCAACTCTAGGTGGGAAAGAAACCGCCTAAGCCTGTACAGGGGATGGACAATGGAGTGAAGCTGGAGGCAGGAAGCAGGGAACAGATAGGAGGGCATGAGGCGTGAGCTGGGGTGGGTGAGTAGATGGAAAGAAGTGCAGGGCAGAGGTTGGTAGAGCAGGAAGGACAGTGCCAGGCCTGACAGGCTATGACAGGATGAAGGGGGGAAGCAAGGGCTGGCATGTGACCCAGTGACTGGTGGACAGTGGAGCTGTTCCCAACATGGGGACCCCATGAGAAGGAGTGGTTTCAGGGGACACTGAGCTCATGTGGGATGGAGTGTTCCAAGAAGGCTGGAGGCCCTGAGCCATGAGCTCTTAGTCTGAAAGTGGAGTCTGGGTGTTACTAGCAATGATGGTGATTGAAGTGTGGAGGTGGCTGAAATTTCCTGAGGAGAGGGGAGTAGTGTGAGAAGGGAAGGGGTTCCAGGCACCATTTTCTGAAAAGCCTCAAATGCTAGGAAAGAGATCTGGGGAGAAGGAGGTACAGGAAGAGCATAGGCCAAGATCCAACAAGACCCAACTACCAGGCCCTTCACAGACGAGGAGAAGCCTCGTAATACCTTTAATTCTGTTTCTCCATGAAAGCAGAAGAATGATCAGACCTCTGAAGTTGCACATATTTGGGTCCCAGTTATCCTGTCCTCTCCTAGCGCTGACATCCCGGGGAAATGACCTCAGGTCATTACAAACTCAGAGTCTTGGTTTGTAAAATTTGGCCAAATTTTTGTGGCATGTGCATGCTCAGTTATGTCTGACTCTTTACGATCCCATCGACTGTCGCATGCCAGGCTCATCTGTCCATGGAATTTTCCATTCCAGGAAATTTTCCAGGTGAGAATACTGGAATGGGTTTCCATTTCCTGCTCCAGGGGATCTTCCCGACCTAGGGATCGACCCTGCATCTCCCAGGTCTCCTGCGTCGCAGGCGGATTCTTCACTACTGAGCCGCTAGGAATACAGTTATTCATTGCTAAGTATTTCTGAGTAACAGGGAAATAGGCCCCACCCCACAGCCTAAGGGCCAATTAGGGCGCGATCCGCCTCTCGGAATGCAAATTACCGGAGAACTTGCCAATCACAAGTTGCCGGCCCCGCCTCCTTCCCCTACGAGGATGTGCCCAGCTCCTCACTTCTGAAGACCAATCAGAGCGCGGTCCGCGCGAATTGTCCCGGGAGCACGGCTCAGAACCCTCAGCGTCCGGTTAGGGGTGGGTTGCCATGGTCACCATTGAGGGGCAGGACTGAAGGGCCAGCGGAGCCTCCAGACAGACAAAAAAGCGAGAGGCAGATTCTGATTAGCTGCTTCCTCGCTTCCTTCACGGGTGGGCCAGGTGTTTTCCCGCTTTCGTCCCAGGCCTCCTGGAGCCTGTCACCTGTCTCCTTTCTCTTCTCCTCCCGTCCAACCCAGATGATCTGGGAATCGCGCAGTTAGAATAAAACCCCTGCAGGCTACTGCAAGAGAGGCGGAAACCCTTTTCTTTCTTTCTTTTTTTTTTTTTTTTTGAGGAGGGTTGGGTTGCGCTCCGTGTGGCTTGCGGGATGTTTGTTCCAGACCAGGGACTGAACCCACCCCAGCAGTGAAAGCGTCGAGTCCTAACACTGTATCACCAGGGAATCCCCAGAAACCCTTTACTGATAATGCATTTTGCTTCCAGAAGGGCGCTATACTTAAGTCTTATAATTGTATATCTGGTTTAAGTCTTGCGATAGATGATCTGAAAGGTTAGAAACCCTTCCCAACTAGGTTTAGGGGAGCCTGGTTTTTAATAGCAGGTCCATCTCCAGAGCCCCCATCCCATCCCACCGCCTCCGATCTTTCCACTGTGCCCGAAGTAGAAGTCGGGAAGTGATGAGAGAGTGAAAAAAAAGAAATTCAGAGAAAATGAGAGCTGGGGGAAAAGAGATGGAGACCTATAGGAAGAAAGAGGTGGCAGGGAAGAACACGAATGAGTCAGGCAGAGAAAAAAGAAAGTGATTAAGAATTTAAGGAAGGTGCTCGCTTCAGCAGCACATATACTAAAATTGAAACGATACAGAGAAGATTATCATGGTCCCTGCACAAGGATGACATGCAAATTTGTGAAGCGCTCCTTATTTTTCAGAAAAAGAAATTGAAGAAAAAGTTTTAGGCATAAAGAAGAATAAAGGAGACGAAGAATCCCCAGAGGGCCAGGAATCCAGGAGGAAGGAAGAGAATTATAGAGAAGAGGACAGATACCCAGTGAGCTACAGAGACCCAGAGAAGGGCCAGTGACCCAGAGGGGGACAGAGATCAGGAAGGTTACAGACAGCGAGAGAAGTGGGAAGGGTGGAGACTCAGGGTGGGTTGGGAATAGGTATACGAGTGGAGAGGGACACAAGGGGCAGAGCTGGGGCAGTAGTGCAGAGGAGGTGGGGCAGAGGGGAGAAAGAATGAGTGGAGGGAAAGATGAGACGGGGGGACGGAGAGGTGAGGCCAGCGTGGCGGACGCAAGGCCCGCCCCATGCACGTGCACCCCACCCCACCCGCACCACACACACACACACGCACACACACACACACACACACACACACACACACGAGGCGCAGGAAGTAGGCGCAGTCCGGAGGCACCGCAGGCTCTTTATTGAGGTGGCCGGGCAGGCGCTCAGGGCGCGTCCAGGACCAGCAGCTTATGCATGTACGAGTTCAGCCAGTGGCGGCGCTCGAGGGCGGCCAGCAGCCGCGCGCGCTCCCGGAAGGCCGCGTCGTCCGCCAGTGCCAGGCTCCGCCGCGACTCGGGGGTGGCCGGACCCGCCCAAGCCCCGCCGGGGGTCCGGAGTCTGCGGGAGATGGAAAGAGGCGGGTCCCGTGGGTCCCGGCCCGCCGCCCGCCCCCTGTTCTCCCCGCCGTCTAACTCGAAGCCCTGTGACGGCACCAACTGCGGAGGGGCTCGGTCTCTGTCCCCCTGTCTCTTGCTCTGTGTGGGTCTTCGGCTCAGGGTTCACCAAGTTCCGAGCCTCCTGAGTACAGAGACCGAGTCTGATGGCCCTGTCCGGCCCCAGGGCTCGGCGCACGCGTGGCACACACCGCAGACCTAATAAACTGTTCAAGGAACAAACTCGTTCCTGTTTAACTCCTTTCAAGTCTCTCAAAGCCTCTCTCAGAATCCTTTTATATCTCTTTGTTTTGCCGATTACCTGTCAACCTCCCATCTCTGTCCTTTTCTCTGGGTCTCTATTTCCCCTTTCTGAGTCTTTGTTCCCCATTCTCTTTGGGTCTCTTTCCACCTCTCGGAGTCCCCACCTTTCCCTGGGAGACTTGGAAGTCCCACTTACCTGAAGACCCTCGCGGGAGGTAGGGCGACTCCAGAGGCCGTACGGTGGCCCCAGGACACAAGAAGCAGAAGCAGCAGCAGCAGCCGCACCCGGGGGCTCCTGGGTACCTGGAGGGTCTCCATCACCTGTGGAGAGACAAGAAAGAGCTCAGTGATGCCCGCGTCTGGGCCCAGAAACCAGACCCCATCATCCATCCACCCATCCCCCACCCCCGAAGCCCATTTGCAGGGTGCCCTACCGCGCAGTGGGCTCCTCGCAGCGAGGCTGGCAGCCCCCTTATATCGCCTCCACAGCCCCCGCAGCGGCCAGTGACGCAGACCAGGGGGCCGGGGGCACCGGGTCACCCCCACCCCAGGCTCATTAGGAGCTGCCAGCGGTAATGAGGAGCCGGGGGTGGGGGGCCAGCCGCTGCCTTGGCGGCCACCCACTAATTGGGACCAGGAGCTGGGACCTGAGGAGAATCGGGAGGGGGAGAGACAGACAGACAGCGAAGTGGACACAGGGGGTGTGTCAGAGGGATAAAAATAGAGACCGGCGGAAGGACCATCAGAGCAGAAGCCAGAGAAAGAGAGACGGGAAGGAGCAGAGGAGGGAGCGATGGGGAGAAGCAGAGATGCAAAGATGAAACAACCGTGAGAGGGAAGGACAAAGGGAAGAGAGGGAGAAAGGGAGCAAAAGAGGAAGGAAGGAAAAGGAAAGGAAGGGGAAAAAGAGAGGGAAGAGGGACCAAGAGAGCAGCTAGGAGATGGAAGGTCTAGGGAACAGCACTTGGGAAGACAGAAGGAGATGGAAGGACAGCCAGCCAGCCTGGGCAGAGATGTCCAGAGACAAATCCAGGCAGGCAGAGACCAGAAAGACTGAGCGGTGGGAGATGGGTAGGAAAGAGAAGGCAAAGGGGATGTGTGGTGGTGGGGTGTGAAGGCAAGTATAGTGACAGGCAAAATCAGGAAAGTCTTAGTGGCACTGCACAGAAGGGAAAAAAACAAGGACCCTGACTACCCTGAGGTTGTGTCCAAGCCCTTCCCTGGGAGGAATTTGGGGGTACTGTGAAGATAAGGCCCATCCCCTCAATACTGGCTCTTAAGAGGGTGTGCTTTCCACGATGGGATGGTAGACAAAGGTTGGGAAGTCCCAAAAGGCAGCAGCAATCTGGGTCTCTGATTGACATGACATGTGAACCTAGACTCCTAGTTCCCCAGAGAGGAGGGGAACAAGGCCTGGGTCTGGGAACCTGGATTCCTGGATCTGAGAGGAGAGGTTTGGGGAGGGTCCCAACTCCTGGATATTGAAGTGGGAGGCTACTAGGGACCTGGATGCTTGGTGTGCTTGTAGGAGAGGGCAGAGGGCAGGGACCCCTGGGTTTGCAGGGAGGAGAGCTTGGTTGGGCCATACCCCTCCACCAGAGGATCCAGTCCCTAACTCCCTCCCCAACTCTAGAGACACTATCCTTTATCTCTGGCCCTTTAAGAGCTCAAGCTGTCGGTAGGCTCCCAGGATCCCAAGGGTGGGGATCAGTTGCATCACCTGTGCCCCTGGGACCCTACCTCCTGCCACCCTACCCAGAGCCATTCTACAGCATTCACCGATCTCTGCATTCAGCTCTGTTCACCTGTTGTTATCTTGGACCCCACTGAGCAGGTAAGAGACCCCAAACCCCAAGTGTCCCCATCCCATTTGGGTGTATGCCCACCCCACCTCCACCTAACCACAGACCTAGGTATCTCTGCCTGAGATCAGCCTAAGACCTGGGGATCCCAGCTTCCATTCTCCATAGAGACATGAGTCCTGCCCCAAACTGTCTCCTCCTGGAGGCTGAGGAATCCAGACCCCTTACACACCTATCTCTGGAGGATATGAGACTCAAGAGTTCCCAGTCTCCTTCTAACTCAGGACCCAAGAGCTCTAGACACCCATTTCCTTTCTCTCCTGTAATCCACAACACCCACCCCCCCCAAGCTTTGCTCCCTCAAAATTCTAGGCATCTGAACCTTCACTCCTCTCCTTTCTAGACAATTAGGAATTTAGACCTACATTGCCCCCCACCCTCTGGGAACAAGGAGTCTGAACCCCCAGCAGCCTTCTTGACCAGGATCCAGGAGTCTCCTGCCTCCCCAGGTTACAGGCATTTAGGCCCCATCACCTCTCAAATCCAGGCGGTCAGGCGCCCCAGGCGTTCCTTCTGAGCCTCCTCTATTGTAAACAACTTTTGAATCAAGATATCCCCAGGGCTCTTGAAGAGGAATTGATCCCATGTCCCCTCAGAGGTCTACACACTTCGAAGCCAAAGTCAAGGAGATCTGGGGGCTCGGAAATGTGTCTTCCCCTATTTTCCTGGGACCCCCTTCGGGGAAACATATAAAGAAATTTACTATGACTCCCAAGAAGCCCCACGCCTCAGTCTCCCTTAGCTACCGTGGCTTCCGCCCCACAACCTGCTGGGGAGTTGCAGGTGGCATCTCCTTTTCCTGGCACCATCCTGGGGTGGTGCTAACGTGATCTGTCTGGGGACCACTGGGCGTGGCCTCCAGAGTGGGCATAGGCTCCTCCTGGGCAGCTCTGGCCTTAACCCCTTCCTTCCCGCTCCCTGCTGCTACAGGTATCACCCAGAGCTATGAAATTCTTCAGACCAATCCTCTTCCTTCTCGTCTTCCTCTTCACCTGGCTCGGCTCCAAGGCTGCCCCTTTGGTCTCACTGCCTGCGGGCTCCGACTTCTTGGGGATAGACCACTCTTCCCAGCCCTGCCCTCCGGCTTCTGAAAATTCCACTCACTATGGACCTAACCCAGAATCCCCGGGGGCTGCTTATCCTGAGCCCTCCAAGACACTTCATGAAGTTTCCCCTGAACCCTCCCCCCTTGACTTCACTGAGAACCCCAATACTGACCTCAAAGAAACCCCCCACCAAGAGCCTCCTAAGTCCCCCAAACCTAACTCATTCAACACCTCAACACCAGAATCCCTGGACACCCTCCAAATTAACCCCTCCAAAATGATATATCCAGAACCATCTGAGACCCCCAAAGCTGACCTGACTGAACTCCCACACACAGAATCTCCTGAGGCCTCTACACCTAATTCCTCTAAAACCTCACACCCATCATTTTCTGAGACCCCAAACCCTGACCCTACCCAAACTCCACACCAAGAATCCCCAGAGATTTCCAAGGTTAACTCCACGGAAATCTCACACACAGAATCCCATGAGAATCTCAACTCTAATCCCTCTAAAACTTCACACCTAGTGTTTTCTGGGACCCCAAGCTCTGACCCTACCCAAACTCCACATCAAGAATTCCCAGAGATTCCCAAACTTAGCTCCCCTGAGATATCACTTGCAGAAACCCCTGAGACCCCAAATTCTGACCCCACCAAAATCTTTTACCTCAAATTTCTAGAAACCCATGACCCTGACACCCCAAGCTCTAAATTCCTCCAGACCCTCCATCCTGACCCTACTGAAACACCCCACCCAGCATCTCATGTAGGCCACAAACCCAACCCCACCGAGATTCCCCAAACAAAATTCCTCACCACCCTCTACCAAGACTCAACAGAGATCCCCACGGCCTCTGACTCTGAAATCTCCACTAGCCTTCCCCCAGATACTCCTACACCCTTCAAAGAAGTTACTGAGCAACTTAATGACCAATCCCTGAATCCAAAACCGGAAGCACTTGCAGCCACCCAGCCCACCGCCCTTAAATTGCCCGCCTCAGATTCCCCAGCGACAGTTGATCTGAAAGCCCCCCAGAACTCTAGCCTTAAAGGGCCCGACGCCCCTCCTCCCTCAGCCCGGATTGCGGGGCCCCCTGCTCCTCCAGGACTCCCCAGTCAGCCGGCCCCAGCCACTCCGCGGGCCCCGCAGCGGCGCAGCCGAGGTGAGAGAGTCAACACTATCATCGTGTTGGAGCGCGTGCAGGAGACCGGTGAGGGGCTGGGACGCGGGCTCCTGGGTCGGAGGGAGGAGGGGCCCGGGAGCCGGACTCCCGGATCCGAGGGCGGAGGAGGGTGAGATCTGGGCTCCTGGGTCTGAGGGTGGAGGGGGCTAGGAGGTTAGATTGCTCAGTCCCTGGGCCTCACTCCTCCAGGCGTGACCCTGGTGGGGCGTCCCCGGGGCGCGGCAGGCGGGGCCCTCTGCCTATTCCTCGCCGGGATCGGGCTGCTTATTGGCATTTTCCTGCTGCTGTGGTGTCTCTACCGCCGGGCGGCTCGACACCGGCCCTTCGCACACCACCGGCTCCCGAACGACGGAGATGAACCGGGTGAGCCACTCCTGCAGCGCGCCTCTCCTTGAATGCTCGCACGTTTCCTTAACCTGGTTTCTCCTGGCACTTAAGGGCGCCCTACCTAAAAGTACAGGTCCCCATCCAAGGTCAGTAGAAGCCCTGACCTGGAAATTTCACAAACACCTGTGAAGTTGGGCCCCCAGCGCAGCCTGCAGTTGCCCCAGGCAGGGGAGCTGCAAGACCCTACAAGCCCCGCCCCTTCTCCCTCCTTGTGCGCGGCATGCCCCGCCCCTGCTGCTCGGACGCCACGCCCCCTCGTTGTTTAAGGCCCCTTAAGCTTATTCGAAAACCTGATTCCACTGGAAGCTTGGAGTCTTCTCCCCCGTCTCCTCATCGGCCAGTGGCTCAGTAGAGGGGACAGGCCCCCAGTCAGCCCGGGGACGACTTCGCTCCTTTGTCCCCATAGTTATGCATTTGGACGCCCCGAAAGAACCCTACGACCTCTACTTTTACGCGCCGGACGCCTGGGTCCCTTCACACATCGCTACCAAGCAGCCACCACCCACCCCCCCGCTGCCGCCCAAGCTGCCTCCGCCGCCCCGCGGGGGCCGCCCCCAGCGCCTGGAACCGCTCTCCCCTGCCACGCTCCCCAACAACTTCCTGTGAGCCTCTCCAGACCTGCGCCAGCCCCAGACCGAGGAAGCACCCACGGGTCCTGTCCTCCGAGTCTGCTTTGCTACCTAGTGGTCCTCTAGGATAGAGGACACCCAGAAATGCTTTAGATGTCCGCGGAGAACACAGTCTGAGATCGAATAAATCTTGTGTCCCCACAGCTGGACAACTCCTCTGGCCTAAGTCCTGGGAGAGGAGGGTGGCTGGGGTCAAGGAGACTGGGGGCCTGGACTCCTCGGTCCGAGGGAGAAGGGGGTTGGAGATTCCCAAGGCCAGTGACGACTGGGTGTGTACACCAAAGCATTTTATTGGGAGAGGGGCAGGGCAGGATTTACAATCACAGAGACAGAGACACAAAGACACAACCCTGCCCCGGGGAAAATCACCCCTTTTCCCCAGCCCCATTCCCTTTCCTGGGATCCTGTGACTTCTCCTATACATATGTTCCCCCAAATTCCAAGCCGAAATAGGGGAGTCTGAGAGGGGAAGGATCCCAGATTTGGAGTCATTTAGCCCCTGAGGGACGCAATAAATGGCCACTGAGAAAATGAGGGCAGTTCAAAACCACCCAGGAGAATAAAGTGCAAGGAACTGGGGAGAAGGGGAGCGTCTTGAAACCACCATGGGGAAGTTCAGTGGCGGTGGCTTCAAACCGTCGAGTTGATGGACTTGAGCAGCCGCTCTTCTTAGACCTGAAAATCGTGTCAGAAAAAGTGCATGGGGGTGAAGAGAGGCATAGTGTTAAAACTGCCATTTTGGTTGTTTCCCTAGGCAATGTGCTAAGCTGGGAGAAGGTTTGGGGGAAATTTGGTGCTTCAGCAGAGTCTGCTGGTGGGGGAGGGATGAAGAGGTTGGTGGGGGAGGTGCTTGAAACTGCCATTTCCCCTCAGAAACGCTGGTGAGAATCAATCCCTAGAATGGCAGGGATGGGTGATTAGTTAAACCAACTTGGAAAAAGCAGAATAGAGTTGGGAGAGATTTGAAACTTCTAGAGTAAGACCTTGAATTTTTTTGAAAGAGGAGGGGAGGTTGAGTAATCTCAGGGGTTAGCCTGAGAGTCCCAGGGGTTCAAGGAAAGGGGGAGGTGCCCAAAACCACAAGAGAGAGGAAGAGTCTGAATTGTCCATTCAAACAAAGCCCTGAAAGGAGAGATTTGAAACCACTGAGGCAGAAAAAAGTGGAGAAGGGAACCTTTAGGGGAATTTGGGTATCCTTGAAACTGCCAGTCTGCAGCTTCACTACCCCTGAGAGGCAAATAGGATGGGAAGAGGATCGGACAGCACTGGGAACAAGAGAGAATGCTTCTTAGGCCTGAGGCAGGACAGAGAGGACTGGGGTTCCTTGACACTGTCACTCAGGCCAGAGATGTGAGGAATGGAGGTCCTGGAAACTGCCATCCAGTGGGAGGCACGTGGTTAGTAGTCCCGGACAGGGGGTGGGGGTCTTGGGGGTTGAACCGTGCTGTGTGTAGCCCCATAGGATGGAGGGGGTGCAGGGGGTGCCCCGGGGGGCTCAGCCTCATCCTCCATTTCGCTTTCGTCGCTGCCCGCCAGCTGGTCGTGGCCAACGAAGCCACATTTCTCTTCGCTCATCTCCTCAGGCTCCGCCCACGGCTGCTTCTCTCCTGAAGCGAAGACCCCGTAGAAGATGACGCCCCCATAGTGCACCAGGGAGGCAATGAGGAACACATACTGCCACTCCTCCCGAGTCTGTAGGGGGGGACAACGGGGAGGTGAAGCTGGAGGACAGAGAAACAGGAGAGAGAAGGGGCGGGACCGGGGAAGAGGCGGGGCTAGGGGCGGGGCGGGCCTTTTCTCCCGCAGAGGAGCCAGAGATCCTGAGAGGTGACGTATGTCAGGAAGGTGCTGTACACAGATTTGGGGGGCAAGTGGGTCAGGGCCCAGGTACGGACCTTGTGCTTAGTCATGGCACCCACGATGATGGGGCACACCATGCCGGACAACGTGCCCACGCCGTTGGAGATGCCCATGAGGATGCTGGCATAGCGCGGGGCGATGTCCAGGTGGTTCACGTTGAACCCTGGCGAGGCGAGCCGGAAGGCGTCACAACTGATTCCCACGCCAATGACTCCTGCCCCAGCCTAGCCTCCCCGACCTCCCGGCCGCTCCGCTTTTTCCAGTCCTCCTTTCGCGAGGCTGGGAAGTCTTCTACCTGAGCCAGGAAGTTCCCCACAGAGCTGACCAGAGTCCTCCCACACCCAAGCTGCAGATCGCCGGTTCTCACCGGAGATGGCGAAGCCGCTGAAGCCCACGGCGAGAACCAAGAAGGAGATGGCCACACCCTTGGAGTGCGAGTAGCCGACCACCAGCAGCAGCGTGGCTTCCATGCCAAAGCCTACGGAGGGTCGCCCCCTCTGAGCACAAGCCGCCCCACACCGCCTCTCAAGACCCATTCCCGTCTCCCAGCCTCCCCCAGTTTGACCCAATCCTACCACTTCCACGCCTGTCCCTGGCTATGTCCTCCATTCTGCCTGCGCCCGCCCTAACCAAGCCCTCAATTCTCCAGTGCCTGGCCCTTGACCACGTGCGCAGGCTTCGCTGCCCCAGCTGGGACCTCAGTGGTCCCACCCCTTGACTAGACCACGCCCTTAAGATGGAGGGTCTAGACCCCACCCCGGCACCTTCACGGCTTCCCTCTCAGCCCCCACTCATTACACTCAGACCTTTGTCTCTACGGGCGCCCCTCTTCATCACCCGGTTCCCATCCTACTCTGGCCAGCCTCCTATAGGCCCCGTCCTCCCAGACCCAACGTGGTCTCGCCTTTGCTTCACCTGTACAGCCACACCCGCCTTGCCCTGCTACTGCCACTGCCCCAGAGGCTGCCACCTGAGATTCTGTTCCTGCCAGACCTAGTCTCGCTCCGGCTCCGCCTTTTCGACATGGCCCTGGACACGCCCTCTGATCCCGCCCCATCCGCCGTGGTCCAGCCCCCTAGATCCGCCCAGCAGTGCTCTACCCATCCCAGCCCTGCCCCAGACCAGATCCACGCCCCGCCCCACTCACCCCCGCAGTTCATCAACTTGCGCACGTTGGTGGTGGACATGATGCGGCGGCTCCTCAGGAAGTCGGCGATCTGGCCTCCAATGGGCACGATGATGGTCATCACCAGGTGAGGCAACGCTGACACCAGGCCCACCTGCGCCGGCGGGCGTACAAGGAGGCGCTGCTCAGCGGCCACCTACCCGGGGTCTCACCACGGCTCAGGCACCATGGGTTTCCTCCCTTCACCCTTTCCAACCCCTTGGGATCCAGTTTCCTCTCCTTCCCGCGCTCACCCTCCCGCCGCTCCCGCAGCCCTCCCCTTCCGGACCCAACCTTGCTGATCTCGAAACCGAACACTTCTTCGAAGTAGGCAGGCTGGGAGATAAGAAGCAGGTAGAAAGTCCAACTACGACAGAAGTTGGCCACGATAATGGCATAGACTGGCATGGAAGTAAAGAAGCGCCTCCAGGGTGTGTTAAACTTCTGTGGTGGGCGAGAGGAGGGAAGGACTGCTAAGACAGGACTTAGAGAACAGGGCTGGTCGCTCTCCAGATCCCTTCAGGGGTCCCGCGATAGTCCCGCAGAGACCCAGATTTCCCCGTCTCACTAAAGCCGCCGAGGAGGCAGGGTCGCCGGCCTGACCGCGTCCCCATGGGAACGCTCATATCCTAGCCTCAATGGTCCTCAGGCTGACGGGTGTCCAGACCCCACAATGACCTTCAGAGAGTCATAAATGTGGATCAAAGAGTCTTCTTCCACCCAATTATGCCCCCTAATTCGAGCCTCACCCACTCTGAGGTCTGAGCAAAACCCCACATTCTAATCCGCCTCTGCAGGTTTAACCACGCCCATCAATGGTGCCGCCCACCTCGCCACCTAGCCCTGCTCTCGGCACCTGCTAACCTCGTCCTCCCTGGGCTTTAATCAGGCCTCCTGTGGTCTAGCGCCATCCAGCTGGCGACCCCAGCGTCTCCTCTAAATGCCTATGGAAATGTCTGTGTAGATCTACCAAAGTCCACAACAGTGCGGATTCAAAGCCCCTCTTTCTCCCGTCTCCCCCTGCCTTGATAGTTCTCTCCCCACCGCTCCCCCGCCCCCAGGCTTGGGCCCGGACCGTGACGGGGTTCATGAGCTTGGCGCTCTCGCCGATGGCGTCCTCGATGTACTTGCGCTCCTCCTCTGAAATGCTAGGGTGCAGCGCCGGGGACTCGTAGGAGACGAGCAGCCAGAACAGGTACCAGAAGATCCCGAAGCTGCCTGGTGGGGGGAGGGGGTCAGGAGGCGGATGGAAGCGAGGTGACGACCGGCCCCGCTCTGTCCCAGCGCCACCCGGACCCAGGCATCGGGCCCCTCACCATAGACGTAGAATACAGAGCTCCATCCTGAGTACTGCACCAGGACTCCGGCGAGAGGCATCGCGACCACCGCCCCAGCATAGGAACCTAACGGGGAGGGTGCAGGATGGAGAAGAGCGCATCTTTCCTCAAATGCAGTAGTGCGGATTCCCAGCCCCCACCTTTCTGGGACACAGAAGCACCGGTCACTGCCCCTCCTCCCTCAGACACGTCGGTCTAGGTCACCAGCCCCCCCCCCCGCCCAGATCCGGGAGTTCAAGCCCGCAACGCCCTCCTCCCTCCACCGAAGAGACTAGACACCAGGCCCGCTCCATCCTCAGACCCACGAGTCTGAACCCCAGCCCCTTCCTCTCACCGCAAAAGGCTGTCGTCGCCAGGCGACTCCGCTCTAAGGGCGGGGCCCATTTGCTCCAGATCCCGTGGCAGGCGGGGTACGTGACCCCCTAGGGAAGAGAAAACCAAAGTCAACGAGAAAAGGTGGAATCGGAACGGCAACAGGGTCGTAAGGGGCGGAGCTTTACCTCTACCAACCCCTGCAGGATCCGCACGAAGATGACACAGCCATAGTGGACACGGGCAGCCGAGGGGATCAGCATGTTTAGAGTGGAGGTAGCCACAATAGCAAAGCCGAAAACCCTGATAGGAAAAGTTTATGTTCCGAGTCCAGCTATCTTACCATACCTAGGACTCTGCCCTTTCCTCCTTCAGCAGGCCAGGCCTCGCGCCCCTAGAGAACCCCAGGTCCCACCTTCTATGAGACTCCCCGCTTCCACAGTACAAATCCCACCTTTCTCTAGGACCTCGGCGAACCCAGGCTCCTCCGGCTTTCCCGGGGTCAATCCCCAAATGCAAGGCCACAGCCTCTAAATCCACCCACAAAACTGTAGTTTCTGCTCATTTTGAGACATTCCCCCCGCCCCCCGCATACCTGTTGGCTGCGAATTTTTGGCAGATAAATCCTCCAGGAATCTGGGTGACAATGTAGCCCCAGAAAAAGGAGCCGTGTATGAGGCCAACAGTCTCTGGATCCCAGTTGAACTGAGCTTTCTGTGGGCCAAAAGGCACATCAAACCAGCACCCCTACCCCAGACGCTCTGCTTCTCCACCAATCAGCACCCGCAGACAGTCCCTCTGGCAATCGGCAACAAGGATCCCCTCTCACCTTCAAAACACCTGCCAATCAGAGCTCGGACCATCTACCACAACTTTGCTCCTCCATGTTGCTAGGGCCGCACTACCTTAGCAACAGAGCCTGTTGCTGCCTAGAGGCCTAGATCTGTCTGCTTCCCTGCCTTAGTGTCCCCATCAATGTACAAACCGTTTGCAGATTGGATGGGTTCTAGGAAGAGACAAGAAGTAGGCAAAGGGTTGGGCATGATTGGAAAGGAATGGGCAGGTAGGCCACAGCCCAAATCAGGAATTTTTTTTCGGAGGTAGGGCATGGCCTATATTGAAATTAAAACAGAATGTCTGAGATGAAGCAGGGCTTTAGGTTGATTTCCAGAGCAGATGGAGAAGGGATGTAAGTAGTGGTGGAACTTCCAAAAAGCCAGAATCAAAATTTACAGTGGGGCCTTCCCTGGTGGTCCAGTGGTTAAGATTCCCCCTTGCAATAGAGGGTTCGATCCCTGATCGGGGAGCTAAGATCCCACATGTCTTACGGCCAAAAACCCAAAACATAATACAGAAGCAATATTGTAATAAATTCAGTAAAGACTTTAAAAATGTTCCACATCCAAAAAAAATCATAAAAAAATTCACGGTGGAGGGACTTCCGTGGTGGTCAAGTGATTAGGATTCCCTGCTTCCACTGCAAGGGGTGCGGGTTAGATCCCTGCTTGAGAAAGTTCCGCAAGCCTCAAGGAATGGCAACAACCACAACAAAATTCACGGTGGAGCCTGGGTTGGCCGGGAGTAAGATTCAAAACTGGAACAGGTGCGGGACGCAGGTGGAGCAAAGTCGCTAGGATGTACAAAATAAAGCAGGAGCAGCCATATCATAGGGAACCAAACGCTGGGCAGAGTCTACACTTTGAAATCAGAAGTGAAACAAATAGGGGCGGGGCTTCATTTATAGAAGGGCAGGACTTAGGAAGGGAGAGCCCTGAGGGGAGGTGGAGCTGAGGTTGTGTGCTAAGTGTCCGACTCTTTGTGACCCCATGGACTGTAGCCCACCAGGCTCTTCTGTCCATGAGATTCTCCAGACAAGAATACCGGAGTGAGTTGCCATGCCCATCTCCAGGGCATTTTCCCCACCCAGGGATCGAACCCACATCTCTTATGTCTCCTGCATTGGCAGGCGGGTTCTTTACCACCAGCGCCACCTGGTTAGGGCGTAGGATAGGGCAGCGCAAAAAGGCGGGTCTACTCAGGCCGGGGCGTGGAAGGGGCGTGGTCTGGGCCTCGCATAGGCGACTGTGATGTCATCAGAGGGCCTGGGGAGGGTTATCCCCAGCCTCCGGCAGCTCCCGCCCCGAGCTACCTGCATCACCACGTGGCCCCCGCGGTGGGTCGTGCTGTTGTTGACCATGGAGACGATGGCCACGCCCAGGTTGCAGCGGATGCCAAAGCTAATGCAGAAGCCCAGACCGCTCATGATGGCGATAATGTAGCGGCGAGGGAGGCCAAAGCAGGTGCAATCCACGACCGGCGGGTCCCGGGTCTGCGTCGTGACCGGGCGCCCATCTGCACTCAGCTCCAGCGTCTCGGCACCTTCTTGACGCTTCTCCAGAAGACTGCGGCGAGGCAGCAAGGATCAGACTCGGACCTCCAGGCCCCCAGCCCCTTCCGCCCCATGAACGAGCCAGGGCAAAACTTCTTGCTTTTCAAGACCAGGGATTCTAAGCCGGCAACCCCTCTTTCCCCAAGAGTCCAGCCCCTAACTCGAGTATGGAACTCCCCAGTTCCCTTCTCCACTAGCCTTGTCACCTCTCAACTCAGTTGTTTTAGACCCAGGCTACCCTCTGTGATCCAAAAGCCTGTGGCCCCAGCCCCAAGCCCCAAGGCCCAGAGACTCTCTCCAGTCCCGCTTGGAGATATGAATCTATTTGAGGAAGCAAAAGGTGCTAAGGAGATGCCTCAGCAAAGGTGTCAAAAGAACAGATGCTTCTCAGCCACATCTGCTATATATACCGCACCCCCTCCCCTGCCCTGGGGCATGCCCTGCCAGGCTTCCAGGCCCAGGTGTGGGGCTGACATCCAGATGACTCCATTCAGCCCTTGGAAGCCCATTCCCAGGGATCGGGGTGGGGGGGAGGGGGGGAGAGGTCCAGGGCACTGGAATCCAGCAGCTCAGCTGGATATATCTGGGGAAACTTCAGTTCAGGCTGTCAGCCTAGGGGGTAGGGAGGAGGAGTGGCGGGTGGTGTCCTGGCAAGGGACAGATGGCCCTGGTAGGGGGATTGGCTCAGTCCCCAGCGTGACTCTCGCCCCCGCCTGTTCTGGATCCAGGATTGAATCTGTGATGACGGATAGGGTACTTGGAGGGCCACCTCCATTCCAGAGAGAGGCTGCAGGGATAAAGAGGTGCCCTGAGACAAACGTGGAAAAATTCAAAAGGAGGATGTCAGAAATGGAGTGGGAGAGGGAGAGAACAGAGACTGAGAGAAAGAGGGTCAGAGACACAGGAGGGAGGGAGACTCAGGTAGAAGGGAACAGATACCCAGAGAGGAAGAAACAGACAACCAGTCTGAAAGAGACCTGGGCAGAGACCCTGAGAAAAGATGGCTGGGTGGAGGGGGGCAGGACAGAGACCCTGAGAAGGAAAGGGACCCAAAGACAAGTGGGGACAGAAACCCAGGAGAGAGAACGCAGAGACAGAGATCCAGAATGCTGAGAGAAAGATGGAAAGACAAGGAGCCTGAGGAGAGAGAGGCTGGGGATAAGATTTGTGAGGTGTGGCTCCTCTCCGAGGCGGTTAGGCAGCCAGGGGATCGGGCTGGATCCCAGGAAGGGGCTAGAACAGATGGAGGCGAGGGAGACTGGGACGGGGGAGGAAAGAACAGCCAGACGGTCTGCGAGGAGGCGGGTGGAAGAGATGGGAACACAGCAACCCTTCCCATCCTGTAACTTAAGGAAGTGGGGGAGGGGTTAAGAAAGTGGGGAGACTGGGGAACGGACAGAAACTAGGGGGACGAGCAATAAGACGCTGGGGAGGGAGTCGAGCCAGAGAGTGGGGAACAGAAGCCCCTCAGAATGAATAGTGCACGGTGGTAAGGACTGGCCCCTCCCTTCAGAATAGGTCGGCCAATGAGATTAAACTTTGACCCTGGTTGCCCTCCCCTGCTGTTTGACCCCGAAACTCAAGATGGGATTGCAGCCCCTGAAATTTGATATTCGTTGTTAATATGAGGACGTAGATCTTGGATCAAGGTTTTCTGAACCAAGGAACTCAGTCTCAGTATTCTGTATCTGTAAAATGGGGGCATGAGTAGAATGTAAGGTTACAATGAAGGAACTTCAAGGTGACATTATCATTTCAGGAGAACTAGAGATGCAGAGGTGAAGGTGGCCCCAATGCTTCATGGAGGGTAAGAACAGATCGTTATGCCCTCTGGTCACAGTGGTTGCTGGATGCCTGGAACTCAGGATTAGGGACTTGGTGATGAGGAAAGGCAGCAGTTAGGGAGCAGGTAGGGCACTTTTCTGGTGGTTCATACAGTAAAGAATCTGCCTGTAATGCAGAAGACCCAGGTTAGATCCCTGGGTCAGGAACATCCCCGGGGGAAGGGAAGGGCTACCCACTGCAGTATTCTTGCCTGGAGAATTCCATGGACAGAGGAGCCTGACAGACTACAACCCATGCGATCCCAGAGTCAGACACGACCAAGCAACTAATACTTCCACTTTTTTTCAGCCAAAATGAAGACGGTGTCTCAACCTCCATCTCTGGGTCTCTGCCTCTGCTTCTTGGAGATTCTCAGTCTGCCCCCCTACTCTCCCCTCCCCAATCTCTGTCCTCTTATGTCCCTTTGGGTCTCTCTTATCTTCCCATTGTACAACTGAGAAAACTGAGGCTCAGGAAACAGAAGCAGCATGTCCAAGGTCACACACAAGCAGCAATGGGACGCGATCACTTCCTGGCCCTCCACATCGCCCTGCCCCAGGCCTGGCTCTCAAAAAGGAGGCATATTGGCTCCTGTCTCTTGTTTTATTTCCTTTCTCCCCTTGTCCTTGTCCCAAGTCGCCCTGGGCTTCTGTGTTTCCTGATCTGAGGGAGTTCTCCACCCACTCCAGCAGCACTCATCTCGAGGAAATCTGCAGCCCCCACCCAACTTGGGTGGGAGACTGACCTGGGTTCAAAAGAAGCCATGTGTACTCAGCCACTAACATCCCCCTTTTTGCCAACGGTGCCTCAGTTTCCCCAGCTTCATCTAGAGGATTAAAAGGAGTCCAGTATGGGCATTTTCCCCTGTCAGCAATCACCAAGGCAGACCCCAGGATTCAGATGCAATTGTTCTTCTGGGCTCAAACTCTTTAGTGACTGTCCTGGTGGGAACCCTGAACTCTGGGGTCTCTAGGGGCTCTCAAGGCAGCTGAGAGAGGTGACGATCAGGCAGAATCAGACAGAAACCCAGACGCAGAAGAAGCGGAGACTGAGGAAGAAAGAGAGCCTGAGAAATACATTCCTTCTTCCTCCATCCCCCTTCCCAGCCCCCTCTACCAGCACGTCTCTCTCCCTCTCCTGACTTCACGCTGATGTATTTTGAGAAACTCGTGAAAGGAGGTGAGAAAAAGGGTGGGGAGGGGCTGGAAGATTGGGAAAAAGAAAGGGTGAGGTTATCTCAGCTCCTCCACCCTCTCCTCAACACTGCGCCATCCTCCTGCCTCCTCCCTTCTGTCCAGCTTTATTCCAATTTCTCAGGTTACTAAACGGCGGGGTAAATTTGGAGCGTGGAGGTAATCTGCAGCAAGCAGGATGAGTGTTAGACTTAGAGAAGGACTTGCATGGTCTAGTGAGCTGTACTGAGGATCAATCAAAGACAGGATCAGGGCTATGGGCCAGGGGGACCCCAGGGTCTGAGGGAATGGCAGCAGGGGCATGGTGCTGATGAAGCCCCAACTCCTCCCAGCACTGTGGCCAGATATTTTTAGGCTTCTCCGCAGCTGAGTAATTTCTCTGACTTGGAGCCAGGGCTGGGGTTGGGGGTGAGAGACTCAGGAGAAGTGTAGCAGACTGCTCTGGGGACACCCAGGTCATTGGGGTCATCTCCTTGACTGGGAGGAAGTCCCTCTTAGCCATAGTCTATACCCTTTGGAAAGTCCATCCTACCCCAGGAGCCTAATGTTTGGTCTGCAACTCCCTTCTCCATCAGAGACCCAGGATACCCTGGTTTCTTCCTCCCAGCTTAGCTCTCCTCAAGGACAAGGACCAATGGGCCTCAATCCGATTTAGCTTCAGATTAAACTCTCTGAGAGACAACAACTGACAAACACACAGAGATGGAGAGATCTGGGATGAGGTAGTAAAAAGAAAACAGAGAGGGGGCCAGAGTTCCTAAAGGAGAGTATCAGAAACCCTAGGGCAGGGAGTTGGGGGACCGAGACTCAGGGAAAGAGACAAAGACCCAGAGAGAGGGTTGTAGAGATTTAGTGAGAGAAAGAGAGCCGGATGGGGACCCAGAGATAAAAGGAAATCAAGACTTAGAGAGAGTGGACAGAGATCTGGAGAGAGGAGGCAGAGAGAATATAGGTGAAGGGAGACCCAGAAGCCGGCAAGGGAATCAGAGATCCAAAAGAGGGGGATATATATTTATAATCCCAGAGAAAAAGGCAAGAGAGCCTAAGGATGGGGTGGGGCGCAGAAAAATGATGGATGAGACCGGACCGTCGGAGACCGAGGGAGAAAACTGGACAGATGGGTGGCCCCCCCACGCATGGGTACCGCCTGTCCAGCTGTCCATCTGCGCCCAGGTGGGGATGAGCGTCCTTCTCGGACCCTCGCGTTCTTCCACGCCCAGGACCCCCACCACGCTCACCGGTGTAGCTTCCCGAGGGCGCGACCCGCTAGCTTCCGAAACTCCTCCTGGCGGAACTCCATGGTGGCCGCCCCTACTGCCGGACCGCCCCCGCCGATCCCCCCGCCCGCGGGCCCGGGCGGCCGCGTCCGGGTACCCGGGGTCCGCCCCGGCCCGGCCGGCCCCGCAGCTCCGCTCGGGGGGAAAGGAGGCTGCGAGTGCGGGCTTTCTGGGGGCTGTCACAGGACTCTGCGCCGGGGGCGGGGTGGGGAGGGATGAGGCCGCGCCCACCTCTGCTATACCCCGCCCCTTGTAGTCTAGTCCCGCCCACCTTCCGCTGCTGTTCACCCAGGTTCTTGCCTCGCCCAAGACCTAGCCTCTGGCTTTTGAACTCACTCGTCTGGGTTGCATCGTTCTCAATTCAGTCCCTTCCCCGAGTTACTGCTCCCTCATCCATTCCCCACCAGTCTCTTCTATCCCAGATTGTCTCTCCTCCAGAGTTCTTTCCTGAGATTTGCTCCCGTCACTTCAGTTTCCCCTAATTTCGTCTTCACATTTTCATCTTCCTCTAAATATCCTCCTGCGTTTTGTCCTCCCAGTCCTACCTCTCCGAATTTCTGTGCCCTCCAGTTCCTCATCCTGCCCAGGCACGCCATCCCCAACCCGACACATCCTCAGTTCCAAATTTCTCATTCAGAAAGTTCTTTTCTCATTCAAGGAATTCCTTCCTCCTTCATAGATTCCAACCCCCATTTCGAGCCACCCATTGTTCCCTCTAGTTCTTCCCCATTCACCTGTTTCCATCTTTCCCCTTTTGGATTTCATGTCCCTCCGGTTGTTGCCCCTCTTGGCCCACCACCCCTTCCAGCTCTTTTCCGATTCCCTTCCCTCTGGGTTCGTCTCTCCAGTTATACTCCCCCTACCCTCGTTGCTGATCATTATTCCCGCCCTAGCCTCGGGTCTATCCCCGCCCTTTTAGTTCTCTCCTCATCCTGAGTTCTGTTCCCACCTCTTGAGTGTTTCCCCTTGGGTATTTCTTTACCGCTGAGTTCTGTCCCCTCCCCTGGAATCTATCCCTGCTTTGATTTTTGCCCACACCCTCTGGAACCCTATCCAGGTATACATCCATGAGTACTTCCCCCCCCCCCCCGTGAGTTCTGTCCTCTCCCTCTGGGATCTGTCTCCGCCCCCTGAATTCTTATTGCACCCCTGAAGTCCAGCCCTGCCCCTCTGGGGTTGAACCTCTACCGTCCTCAGCCATCTCCAGCCCGCAGGCAGGTCCTGCTCCGCTCCTTTGGGCCAGTCCCTTTCCCCGACGCCGAGTCCACCTCCAGACCCAGCCCCCAGGAGGGTGCTCTTTTCCCCATCGCCTCCCTGCTTCTGGCCAAAATGCATTTGAGATTAAAATTTCATGATGTCGCATAGGTCCGCGAGAGAGTGGGAAGGAGCAGCCAGCGCGGCGGGCGGACGCCAAGGACGGGGCGCAGCCTCTAGCCTCTAGCTTTGTCTCGCTGGGTCTTTGGGTGTCACAGTTTTGCCTGTGTTTGAGAAAACCTCGAATTCTTAGGGAGGAGTGCCTGGAGGCTGGGACTCCTGAGTTTGAGGGAGGAGGGAGCCGGGAGCTCGGACTCCAGAGTCTGGGGATGGATAAGTCCGCGGAGCCTTCCTCACGCGCCACCCTGCGGCGGCAGAATCCCCGGTCTGGGTGTGGAGGCGGCGGCAGCGGCTCCGAGCCAGGTGTGAAGGTGGAGCAGATGGTGAAGAGGAGGGAGTGGGAGGGGAGCCCCGCCGCTACCAGATCCCGAGCCTTCGCCGGAACCATCACCATGGAGACCGAGGAAGGCAGAGAGGACCCAGCCCCACATTTTCGGAACCCGGGAATGAGTTCTTCAGCCTCCCACGGAGGGTTCTTGTGCAAACTACAAGTCCCAGCGGCTGCTGGACTTCACCGTTTGCTTCTGAATGACCGCGTACTCGGAGAGCTGCTGGGAGTTGTAGTTCTCTGAAACAATGGACTGAAGTTGCGTTGCGCCCTCTGTTGGACACGGAGCCCAAATTCACTCCTTCTGAGGACCAAGGGACCCTATTCAACGTCATCCCCAAAACTTTTCACTTCCTCACCACCCAGTTCATTCATTTGCAGCCACACTGGCCACCTGGTTGTTCTTTCGACATCTACCACTGAGACTTCTGCATTTATCTATCTTCCCAGGATTCACTATGGAAGAAGAGGATGTTGGCAATCATTCATTAACTGAACAAATAGTTCCTACTAACGCTGAAGCTGAAGCTCCAATATTTTAGCCACTTGTTCTAACCATCTGACTCATTGGAAAAGACCCTGATGCTGGGAAAGACTGAGGCAAAATGAGAAGGGAGCAGCAGAGGATGAGATGGTTAGCATCACCGACTCAATGGACATGAATGTGAGCAAACTCCGGGCGATAGTGGAGGACAGAGGAGCCTGGCAGCCCATGGGGTCAAAAACAGCTGGACAGACCTAGCGAGTGAACAATCGGGGGTCAGGCATTGTCACACTATAGGGTACATCGCACTAATGAGAGTAACATTGAGTATTGGGGACCACCAGAGGAGGAAACCAGGGAAGATCAAAGAAAACCTGAAGAATGAAAGGCTTTCCAGGGAAAGCTCACTAAAAAGGAAAATTGGGAGGGTGGGGGCGAGGTGTGGGTGGAAAGTCAGATGATCTCTGTGAGGGCAAACAGCGATGTACTGGAGTAGACCTGGGTAGGTGTACTGGAGAAAAGGATCCTACGAAGGGGAACTACAGAAAGGTGCAAAAAACCAGTGTGATTCACTGTGATTAGCCTGTGTGACTGGAGACAAAATGGGAGTGTGAAGGGGACCAGACAGCACAGTCTTGAGCGCCAGGCGGAGGGGCTTGGACTTTCTCCCAGGGGTGCTGGAGAGCCAAGGAGGAGCCATGAACAGGAGCTGAGCAAGGTCAGCTCTGAGGCCTTGTTGGGGACAAACAAGGGGTGAGACGAGAGGTCAGGAGACCAGGGAGAATATCCAGGGACGAGGACGAGGCCCAAGTGGGCGCAGTGACCACTGCGGGACTCTAGGCCAATGTCCGTCTTCCCTCCCATTCCCCACGTACTCCTAGCTAGACACAAGACGAAGGCAAACATCTTTTATTTCAGTTTTAGGGAAGCCACCAGCCACTCCCCTCAACATAGAAGCACAGGAAGACATCCGGTCAAGACGGCACTGACAGAAGGGGCATCGCCACCATCAGTTGCTGGGGAGAGAGAGAAAGCAGAGAGAGGATTCAGAGCCCAGAGGTCCAGCCCCCTGCCCCCTCCTCCCTCAGATCCAGGAGTCTAGGTCCCCGGGTTCCTGGCTTCCCCAAACCCCCAGCCCCCCAGGTACCTTTCTCTTCTGATGGAAGGCTGCCTTGCTCTCATCACAGTTGATCCGCAGGGGGATGTAGGTATCCAGATGATACAGCTGCTGGGGGTCCCCCATCACCAGGCGATTCTCTCCGACTTCCAGCGACAGTCCCAGAGCACCATCCTGGAGGGGCAGGAGAATCAGCCCACCCTTCCCTTCCCAGCGGCAGGATGATCAGAACGCAGACCAGAGAGAGAAGCCTCACGTGTTGGGATACCATATTTAAAAAGTCTAATCTCCCAGGAAAAAAGTGAAACTCAAAGTGTTAGTCACTCAGTCGTGCCTCACGCTTCGAGACACCATGGACTGTAGCCCACCAGGCTCCTCAGTCCATGGAATTTTCCAGGCAGGAATACTGGAGTGGCTTGCCATTTCCTTCTCCAGGATATCTTCCCAACCTTGGGACTGAACCTGGGTCTCCCGCATTGCAGGCAGGCTCTTTACCATCTGAGCCACCAGGGATGCCCTGGAAAAAGGCAGGACACAGTAATACAGGTCGGAGCACTGTAAGGACCACCAGCAGTGGGCCTAAGACCCCCAGGAAACAGAGGAGGCAGCTGGGCTCACAGGGAAACACTAGCCAGGCTCACATTGGTCTAGCAACATTCACTGGAATCTCTCCCATCACTCCCTCTCCAAGACCCCAGACCTCACGGGGACGAGCTCACCAGTTTAGGGAGGTCGATTTCGGCCAAGAGGAGGTCAGGGGCCTCCAGCCAAAGGCTCAGGTGAGGCTTCTCAGGGCTGCGGAGGAACAAGACCCAGAACTCAGGAGAGCCCAGGGCTTGGCCAGGAATATGGCCTCTCTTTCTCCCTCCCATCCCTGGGGCCTCAGGACACCTTCCCAGGGGAAATTCCACTTCTCCTCCCTGTGTTCCCAGAGCCCCAGGATCCTGTTCCGAAGTATGAGGGAGACATTACAAAGAATGTCAGGGAGACAGGAGATAGGGGCCCTGTTGAATGCCCACCCTGCCTCAGGTCTCAGGGAGCTGGATGTGTACAGGTTCCCCAGCTCCTGGATCTGAGGACGTTGCTGGGAACGGATATTTTGCTGGGAGATGGAGCCCAGGAAAGGTCTGTTCTTCAATATGCGCCACTCTGAGGGAAAGGAGCACAGGGTCAGAGGTTACATCGGTCCAGGCTTCCTTGTGTTCTTTCTCCACAGGGGAAGAGAGTCTTGTGCTGGGATATCATCAAGGGAGAGGCTTGGCCCTCTGTCTAGGAAGCCAGGGGTCTGACCACACCCCCAGCTCAGTTCAGTTCAGTTGCTCAGTCGTGTGGGACTCTTTGCGACCCCATGAACTGCAGCACACCAGGCCTCCCTGTCCATCACCAACTCCCAGAGTCTACCCAAACCCATGTCCAACGAGTCAGTGATGCCATAATTGCACTCATCTCACACGCTAGTAAAGTAATGCTCAAAATTCTCCAAGCCAGGCTTCAGAAATACATGAACCGTGAACTTCCAGATGTTCAAGCTGGTTTTAGAAAAGGCAGAGGAACCAGAGATCAAATTGCCAACATCCACTGGATTATCGAAAAAGCAAGAGATACATCTACTTCTGCTTTATTGACTATGCCAAAGCCTTTGACTGTGCGGATCACAATAAACTGTGGAAAATTCTTAAAGAGATGGGAATACCAGACCATCTGACCTGTCTCTTGAGAAACCTGTATGCAGGTCAGAAAGCAACAGTTAGAACTGGACATGGAACAACAGACTGGTTCCAAATAGGAAAAAGAGTACGTCAAGGCTGTATATTGTCACCCTCTTGATGAAAGTGAAAGAGGAGAGTGAAAAAGTTGGCTTAAGGCTCAACATTAAGAAAACTAAGATCATGGCATCTGGTCCCATCACTTCATGGGAAATAGATGAGGAAACAGTGGAAACAGTGTCAGATCCCCACGCTAGACTTTAGAAAGTCTGTCTGCGTTAGTCACACCCCTTCCGGGCTCTCCAGACCCCACCCCTTATCTGGAATCCTGGGCCTCTTTCCCTCTCCTCCCAGAGCCCTCTCCCCAAACTCTACAGCCCAGATTGCGTGTGCTCAGTCTCTTCAGTCATAACCAGCTCTCTGCAACCCCGTGAACTGTAATGTGCCAGGCTCCTCTGTCAATGGAATTTTCCAGGTAAGAATACTGGGGCAGGTTGCCATGCCCTCCTCCAGACGATCTCCCTGAGCCCAGGATCGAACCTTTATCTCCTGTGTCTCCTGCAGTGTAGGTGGATTCTTTACCGCTGAGCCACCGGGGAAGCCCCTACAGCCCAGAGGCTAGTATAATCCCTGCCCACACTAGTCCCACTTCTCGCAGGAGCTGCCCCCCAAACTCCACCGGGTTCCGCTCCTCCCTGTGGCCCTGGCCCCATCTCCTTACCTGGATTCAGCTGCAGGCCATATTTGTCCTCAAGGCCCTCCCTGGCTATGGTGATCACGAGTTCTCGCAAGAAATCGCTGTTCTAGGAGTGAAAGAGAGAGATGTGTGAGGGCTGAAGGGGTGGAGGGAGAGGCCCCGGCCCAGGCCTCCCCCGCAACCCCATCCCCAACCTGCATCCTCCGGAAGAAGTCACTGTTGACAGCTACGTCGTAGGCGGAACAACCCTGGCCTTCTGCGGGGAGAGAAAGGGGGTGAGACCCCCAGCCCTCGGTGGGAACCCCATGGCCCAGACACAGTCAAGGAAAACACAATCAAGGACAGCAGCCACAGACCCAGAGACGATTAGGAAGTCAAAGACACGGCTCTTGCCAGTCTGGACTCATACCCATCACCTCGTGTCCAGTCTCTTTCCCTCTGGCCCTTTCCCACCAAGTCCCAGAGCTAACCCTGGCCCTCCCCAGCTCACAGTCCTCCCAGGGCTCCCCAGCGCCACTGGGGAAAGGCTGAGTTCTTCACCCTGGCGCTGGAGGCCATGCGTGACCAGCCTGCTTCCAGCTGCAGAGAATCTCACTTCTCCTGCGACCTCATCCCTGTAAATTTCCTCCCATCACTACTGATCACTGACCAATTGAATCATTTTCTCTAGCCTCTGGACCCCTCTCTCCTCTCTGCCTAGAACTCTCTTCTCTATCTTGGCCTGATATGAACTGCTCTGATTCCTTCCAATCTTATATCCAATGTGTCCTCCTCCAGGAAGCCTTCTCCAATCCTTTAGTTGGGGTGAAGAACACCTCCAGCCCAGCACAGAATCACACCATATTGAAATCGCATCTGCCTCCTTTGCCCTCATTCAAGACTGAGAGTTTCTCAAGGGCAGATTCTGGGTTTTGATAAGTGCCTACTCCCCAAGGCACTGGCCAAGGCATCATCCCAAGAGGCTTCAGGGAACATATGTGAATTGAAAAAACAAGGATATAGAGACAGAAACTCAAAAGAGAAGAGATGAGACAAGGCAGAGACACAGAGACAGGGGAGAGGAGTGCAGGAGAAAACGGGTTAGTGAGAGCTAGCCAAGGACTAGAGTCAGAGCAGCTAATGAGCACCTGCCAGCCCCACTCTCTCCTGCGGTGAGGCAGGGAGAAGTGCCAGCCTGGCCAAGTGAGTAGGACCAGGACTGCCCAGTGAGGCTGTGGATACCCAGGAGTTTAGAGATGTGGGGAAAAGCTTATAGGGGTTTGGGGGCGTGGGGGAACAAGTTTCTAGGTTCTGAGGGAGGGTGGTCCCAGGCCCTGGGATCTTTGGTCCTAGGGAAGAAAGGAATGGGGGTGGGGGTGGGGGGTAGATTCCTGGGTCTTTTCAAGGCACTGACTTGCATCCAGTTCTGCATGTGGCTCTCCCAGACTCATGGGGATGCGAAACCCAGCCTGGTCTTCCTCCAGCATTTGAAGCAGCTCATCCTCGGTCAAGTCAGCGGGTGGAGGGATGGAGGGAGAGTGGCAGATGTTGATGAAAACCTTCCCTTCAGCTGAGTTGGTCTTGATGCAGAAACCTGGTGGGAATGGGTTTATCCTTGACCATCTGTCTCTGGGTGGGTCTCGGTGTCCATCCTTTGTTTGATCTGTTCCCCCTCCTTGAGTATTAGTCTTCCCCTTTCTGGGTCTCTTCCTTGGGATTTCTGATTCTCTTTGAATCTCCGGCCCCCAAGTCACCCATTCTATCTCTTTTTAAAATTGTTACTGGAATACAGTTGTGTTACTTTCTGCTACAAAGCAAAGCAAGTCAGTTCTACATATACATATATTCACTCTTTTTTAGATTTTTTTCCCATACAGGTCATTAAAGAGTACTGAGTAGAGTTCCCTGTGTTAAACAGTAGGTCCCTGTTAGGTTGTTTTGTTTGTTTTTTACTTTTTGGCCACTCTTTGGGGCATGTGGGGTCTTGGTTCCATAACCAGGGACTGAACCTGAGCCCTCTGCAGTGGAAGTTTGGAATCTTAACCACTGGACGACCAGGGAAGCCCCTAGTTATCTATTTGACATATGTGTGTGTTAGTCACTCAGTCACGTCTGACTCTTTGCAACCCCATGGATTGTAGCCTGCCAGGTTCCTCTATCCATGGAACTCTCCAGGCAAGAATACTGGAGTGGATTGCCATTCCCTTCTCCAGAGGGATCTTCCCAACCCAGGGATCAAATCCAGGTCTCCAGGATTGCAGGCAGATTCTTTACCAGCTGAGCCACCATGTAGTCATATATATATGTCCATCTCAATCTCCTGATTTACCCCACCCCCCTCTTTGGATCTCAGTAACCTCCCTGCTTTCTCTGGGTCTCTGTTCACTCTCACCACTCAAGGCCTCAGTACCCCACTACTGTGTCTCCTTCCTCCCTCCTCTCCCTATGTTCCCTGCCCCCCCCCCCCCCCCCCCCGTCTGTGTCCACCTCTCACTGGGACTCTATCCCTCTCTCCTTGGGTTTCTGTCTTTCTCACCAGGTTGAGGCTGTATCTGTGTGGATTCTGGTCTGCTTGTCTGGGCTTGCTGAAGCTCCTTGGAGGCCTGTGTGAAGGAAAACAATTTCCAGGCTTGGCATTTGTGCTCCCAGAACCCCCTCGTTTGTTCCTCAAGTGTTCAGTGAGCAGTGTTTACCTATATGAGCTAGGCAGGGCATAAGACATACTATGTCCCCTTCCTACTTTGAGGAACCTTAAGAACAACCCCAATCCTACTCCCATTTCATCCAAAGAGTAGCAAATTTAAACAACTACAACTCCCATAGGCTCGGCTGCCACCCCAGTGCATGCTGGGAAATGTCATCCAGTTTCTGAGCACGCGCACATGTTCACAAACACACCCCACCAAAAGTAGTAGTAGTAATAATAATAATAATAATAATAATAATAATCCCCCGAATCCCCTGAGACCCAGGATTCCATTCAGTCTGCACCTGCAGCAACAGCTCCTCGAAACGCGACTTCTCAGCGCCGATCGTCTCTGCATCGTTCAGCTCCGGCACCAGCAGCTTCGAGTCGTCCATGGCCCTGCAACAGACCTAGGCGTCCTCAGCAACCCCGCCGTGGGGGAACCTTCAGCGGGAACCGAACTCTGAGGCCTGCTTCCCGGCCCTCAACCGACTCCCGACACCCACAATTCTGTACGAAAACCCGCGAACCTGGCCTGAGACTATAATTTCACTCAGACCAAATACTGCGTCAAATCTCTCGGGAGCCAGTTTTCTCTAGACTAAGTGCCAAATACGTAAATAACAGCCAGTCTTCCGGTCGCTGCGTAACCACGAACTCGGATAGGCCACACCTCCTACTACCGCAAAGCTCATTCACCAATCCTGCAAGCGTATTCGCAATCACAGACCAATCCAGTCTAAGTCTGAAGCCACGCCACTATATCAACCAATCAAAGCTAAATCTTGGTAGTCACTAAATGCCACACTTCCTGTGTGGTTTAAAGCCACACTTCCGCCCCTTCCCGCCAGCCACTTTTGGCCAGATTACTGGGCAGAGCTGCTGCTAAGTCGCTTCAGTCGTGTCCGACTCTGTGCGACCCCATAGACGACAGCCCACCAGGCTCCCCCGTCCCTGGGATTCTCCAGGCAAGAATCCTGGAATGGGTTGTCATTGCCTTCTCCACTGGGCAAAGCTAGCACACTTTTAAAGGCTTAACCTCAATGAAATGAAAGTCGCTCAGTCGTGTCCTATTCTTTATGATCCCACGGACTGTAACCCGCCAGGCTCTTCTGTCCATGGAATTCTCCAGGCAGGAACACTGGAGTGGGTTGCCATTCACTTCTCCAGGGGTTCTTCCTGACCCAGGGATCGAACCTGTGTCTTCTGCACTGCAGGTGGATTCTTTACCGTCTGAGCCACCAGGGAAGCCCCTTAACCTCAGTGTCCATCCTAAAAGACTCCTGTTTGGTCTCAATCACCTCGTCCTCAAGAGGTAGATTCGACTCTCAAGTAAAGGTATTTCGGACTAAAAGTCACATTATGAACAGGGTGATGGGAAGACACCAATTCGGCCACTCTTCTAAAGCTGAAGGCCTCGTAACTATTTGAAGGCACCCATATTTTCGTTCTGAGCTTCCCCGGTGGCTCAGCGGTAAAGAATCAGTCTGCAGTGCAGGAGGCGCAGGAGACAGAGGTTCGATCCCTGGGTTGGAAAGATCGCCTAGAGCAGGGCATGGCAACCCACTCTGGTATTCTTGCCTGGAGAATCCCATGGACAGAGGAGCCTGGCAGGCTACAGTCCATGTGATCGCAAAGAGTCGGACACTACTGAAGCGACTTAGCACACACATTTTCGTTCCCCCCTCGCCTTTAGGGCTGCGCATGCTCCAAACTGCACTTCCCCCGCGCAGACCTATAAGCGGAGTAACCGGGTGCTAAGGCGGAGTTACGCCCTATCTCCTGTAGCTCCGCCCTTTGGGCTAGAGGGGGCGGTGCTGCCCTTCGGACCTCCAGGTTCCTTCGGGGAGAGAGCCCCGCAGTCCGTGGAAAACGGTCTGAGAGAGAGTGATGGCTGCGACGCGCACAGCATCGCGCGCCTGCGAGATCTTCGCTACGCTGGAATACGGACCGGCGCCGGAGAGCCACGCATGCGCACTGGTGAGGGCTTGCCTGGATCCGCGCTGCCTGTCCCCCTTCGCAGGCCTCAGGGCCCAGTTTTGCGCGCGGACTCCCGTGATCCACCGCGGCAGCTCAGCAGCTCCGCCTCCCCAGCTCCCGCTGCTCCTTAGGATCCAGGCTGGAGGGCGTTCCCTCGGCCCTTTATGGTTGTCTCTTTGCCCTTTAGTCTGTTCTCGCGATTCTTAGCGCCTGTTCCGTTCCACGCTCCAGTGCTCAGGGTACTGCTTCTCCGACTCTTCAGAAGCCGTCCAGTGGTTCTCCAGGGTCTCCTCAGAAACTCCTGTGATCCTCGCGGACTCAGAATTCCTGTGGAGCTCAGAATTCTTCTGAGGGCCCTCAGAACCTGCATAGATTTCCCGTGATTCCTCAGAAAATCCTATTGCTCCCGGGCCCGCTAGAATTCCAGGAGATCTCCTTTGACCATCTGGAGACCTCCGAGGAGCCCCCTAGATTCCTCAGGCATCACTTCAGTACTTGTGAAGTTCCTATAGTCTGAGGAACTCTCAGAACTCCAGGATACATCAGAACTTCCTATAAATACCTTCGACCCCGCAGAATAATCTCGTGGGGCTCCAGTGATCCCTCAGAGTCCCCCCAGAACGCTCTTGGGATTCCCTGTGTAAGTAGTGAAAGTCGCTCAGTCTTGTCCGACTCTTTGCGACCCCATGGACTATACAGCCCATGGAATTCCCCTGGCCAGAATACTGGAGTGGGTAGCCTATCCCTTCTGTATAAGTGGAGTGCCTCAAATTTTCTGTAATTAACAGGTCCCTCAGAATCCCCCATGGAGCCATCCTGATCTCACACCGCCCGCTGGCACCCACATGTGAGAAGCTTGGGCTTCTCTGGAGGGAAAGAGGAAGAGGTCAGAACCTCTTCCTCTGGAGGCTTCTCTGGAGGGAAAGAGGAAGTGGTTCACATGCATGGAAGAAGAGAAGACCAGGGCCTGGTGCGGGCTGTAGAGATGGGGAGGAGGAGAGGAGCCAGAGATGCAGGAGGAACAGGGTCTGAGACACAGAGAGGGCAAGGACAGTGCCTCATGTCTGGCTCTGTCCTTGTCCTCCCAGGAGGAATAGGGTCGCAGAAAGGTTGGGAAATAGCCTGGGCTTGGTTATCACATGGCTGTGATGAGAGGGGCCTGGGGACAGCCTTGGGTCATGTGCAGCAATCAGATACTGCCTGTGCCTGGGCCTCAGGTCTAGACAGGGACCTCACAGTAGAAAGAGAATTGAACAGTGGGAATGATAAGATTATTTAGAAATGTATTGTAGGGCTTCCCTGGTGGCTCAGCAGTTAAGAATCTGCATGCAGTGCAGGAGATGTGGGTTTAATCCCTGAGTCAGGAACATCTCTGGAGGAAGAAATGGCAACACACTCCAGTATTCTTGCCTGGAAAATCCCATGTAACAGAGGAGCCTGGTGGGCTACGGTGCATAGAGGTGCAAGAAGTTGGACACAACTGAAGTGACTGAGCATGCACACAGTGTAGACTCAGATAAGTGGATCTGGGATGGAGTACAGAGAATTTCCACACTTGGAGGTTGGTTAAAGATAGACTATCCTGAAATAGCAATAATGGCATAATACTCAATAAATCACTTATATTTGTTGGGTGCTTTCTATGTGCCAGCCTCTATGCTTAGCAAGTGCTTAGTGGCTCAGTGTGCTTAGTCGCTCAGTGGTGTTCGACTGCGACCCCATGGACTACAGCCCGCCAGACTCCTCTGTCCATGGGGATTCTCCAGGCAAGAATAATGGAGTGGGTTGCCATGCCTCTTCTAGGGGGTCTTCCCAACTCAGGGATCAAACCCAGGTCTCCTGCATTGCAGGCGGATTCTTTACTGACTAATCCCCAAAACCCTTGTGAAAGGGGATTTTTGTCACTTAGTGATAGCACACAGAGGCGTAAAGAGGTAAGTAATTGGCTGACGGTCAACACAGCTTAAAAATATGTCAAACTGAAATTTGAACCTGAACCCTGGATTCCAGAGCCCATGGCCCCCACAACTCTCACCACCACCCCCCTGCTGCCCCGCAGCTCAACCTTACAATCTGTGGACCAGATTCAATCAGCTAACATGTTTTCTTTGGCCTGAACTTTATTTTTTAAAAATCTGCATTAGTGGACAACTAATTTCAAGTAAACATCCGGGATTCCAGCTTCTCTTGAAAATAAAATTCCAAAGTTTGGCAACCTTTGGCTCACATCCCCTGACAAATATCATCTGGATCCAATAGCTAACTGTCTCTTTAGACAAGTCCTGAGTTCTTAGTCTCTACCAGTGGCCTCTTCTCACCCCAGCATGGCCTGCCAGGACCCTGTGGAACATTCTTTCCAGGTTTTGTTTTTCTTTGGGGGGGACATTTTGCAAACTTTCACAGAGTACTTAAATTATGAACTCTAATTTACCCATCACTCAGTGTCAACAGTCATCAGCATTTCATCCAGCGTTGTATCTCTTTGTTTTCTCTTTTTTTTCCTGAAGTGATTTAAAACCCGATGGCCTGTCAACTTCTTATAAATATTTGAATTTTCATTTCTAACAGATAAGGACTCATTTTGCATCATAACCACCAGGCCACTTTCACATCAGCAACATGAACAGTCATTCTTTAATATTGTCTAGTGTCCAGCTCATGTTCTTGCATCCCCAGCTTTTTCCAAAATGTGACTTTCCATGTTCCATTTAGAACTTCTGAATTTTTACTTTACTTAAAACTGTTTAAAGAGAAATGAGGGCATTTCCCTGGTGGTCCCATGGTTAAGACTTTGCATTTCCACCACAGGGCCTGTGGGTGCAATCCCTGGTCGGGGAACCAAGACCGGCATGCTGCATGGGATGACCAAAAATAAATAAGAATAATAAAATTTTTTTTTTAAAAAAAAGAGAAAAACGAGGACTTTTCTGGTGGTCCAATGGCTGAGACTCTGTGCTCCCAATGCAGGGGGCCTGGGTTCAATCCTTGGTCAGGGAACTAGATCCCACGTGCTACAACTGAGACCTAGTGCAGCCAAGTAAATAATTTTTTTTAAAAATCTTATTAATTATAAAAAAGAAAACAAAAATGAGAAGGCCTACCAGATAGAGTAAGAGAAAAATCAGGAGACTGGGGCATTGGGGATGCAAAGAGAAAACAGTGTGCAGAAAGAAAAAAGTAGGAAGGATATCTTAGATTTAGCAAGTATTTGGGGAAGACAGGACCAGGGAGAGAAATAAACAGGAAGCAGACAGACAGGGTGAAATGTAGTAAAATTAATAGAAAGTCTTAAGTAAGTGCCCTTCTGAGCATATGACACATAGTGATCCATTTAATTCTCACCATTGACCTGTGACATAGGGAGGGACTGTGATTATCCCCATCTTCCAGATGGGCTAGCCAAGGCCAGAGTATTGCTAACATCCAGGCTAAGAGTGCCATCACACAGGAAGATGTGGAAGCCACCTGGCTCAAAAGTCCCACCTCCCAAAGAGACCCTATACCAGTGAGTGGTACAGTCCATCGACATTGCTTCCAGGGTCCTGGCAAGGGACATGTCCATCATAAGATGCAGAGCACTCCAGGAGCACTCAGGGCTCTGACTGACCACTGGATTGTTGTTGTTGTCCTTGTTGTCCCGTTGCTAAGTTGTGTCTGAGTCTTTGTGACCCCATGGACTGCAGCACGCCAGGCCCCTCTGTCCTCAACTCTCTCCCAGAGTTTGCTCAAATTCATGTCCGTTGAGTTGGTGATGCAGTCTAATCATCTCATCCTCTGCTGCCCCCTTCTTCTGTTGCCTTTAATCTTTCTGCGTATCAGGATCTTTTCCAGTGAGCTGGCTTTTCACATCAGGTGGCCAAAATATTGGAGCTTCAGCATCAATTCTTCTGGATTGCTTTCCTTTAGGAGTGACTGGTTTGCAAGGAGTGATCTTCTCACTGTCCTAGGGACTCTCGAGAGTCTTCCCCAGCACCACAATTAGAAAGCATCAATTCTTCTGCACCCAGTCTTCTTTATGGCCCAACTCTCTCATCCACACGTGACTACTGGAAATCTTTGACTTTGACTTCTGTATAGCTTTGACTGTATGAACTTTTGTTGGCAAAATGATGTCTCCCACTGGATATTTATGGTCTATTCCCAGTTTTCCCAGTCCAAGTGTAGTGGATCAGTCAAGGGTCAATGTTGTCTAGAAATATAACTAATTTTATCAGATTTCCAGGGAAATAATTTCTTTTTCTTTTTTAGCTGCATCGGGATCTTAGTTCCCTGACCAGGGAACAAACCCACATTAGAAACGCAGATGCTTAACCACTGGACCACCAGGGAAGTTCTAGAAAGTCATTTCTATTCAAGAAGGTCATTTCTCCATGGAGAAGAAAAAGTTTTATTAATCCTTTGTTCACATTCTCCATGTGTAAAAGTCAATAGGACATCCTTCATACACTGCTGGTGGGAAATGTAAAGTGGTTGCTGTGGTAAACAGTTTGATGTTTCCTGCATAAGTTACTCTGAGCATTGCTCTATGATCCAGCATCTCTGGGGTATGTGTACCCAAAAGAAGTAGACAGGTATTCAAACAAAGACTTGTACATGAATGTTCACAGCAATACTATTCACAATAGCCAAAAGGCAGAAAGTAACCCAAATGTCCATCAACTGATCAATTGATAAACCAAATGCCATCACTCCAGACGATGGAACATTGTATCCAAAAATAAAAAATCTTGAGCTGAATAAAAATGAAAATACAGCATATAAATTTAAAAAACAGAATTTTAATATGGTGAATTTAATATTTTAAAGTGGTAAGGAACCCACCTGCCAATGCAGGAGATGTAAGAGACACGAGTTCGATCCCTGGCTTGGGAGGATCCCCTGGAGAAGGTCAAGGCAACCCATTCCAGTATTCTTGCCTAGGAAATCCCATGGATGGAGGAGCCTGGTACGCTGTCGTCCATGGGGTCGCAAAGACTGAGTGACTTATCACACACATATATTTATATGTATTTTCTTCCTACACAGGAAAATAACTGATGAGGCAAAAGGGGCAGGATTCCCTTCCCAGAGGACTCTGGGTAGGGGTCCAGCTCCCCCCAGCCACCTCTCAGACCCCTTTCCTAACTGTCTCCACCTCCCCCAGGCCTGGTTGGACACCCAGGACCGGCACTTGGGTCACTATGTTAATGGACAGTGGTTAAAACCGGAACACGGGAGTTCAGTGCCTTGCCAGGATCCCATCACAGGTATAGGATGTCCCTCAGATGTGGGAGGGAGAGGCATCTATGGCCCCAGGCGTCCCCACCAACAACCCACCAGTTCCTTTGCTCATGGCCCTGAGGGGAGGGAGCAGCTGGTGGGAGAAGAAGGCTGAGATTTCTGGCTCGTTTTGAGCTATGGTTCCAAGTCCCTGTGGACGCTTTTGAAGTCGCTGTCTCATAAAACCCCATCCTTGCCTGTGGGCAGCGTCAGAGCAAAGACCTATATAGATTTATCCCCGTTTGTCAGATGAAAAAACTGAGACCCAGAGTGGGGCAGGGGACCAGCTTTCCTGCCTTGGGGTACTCCTGGGCTCCGGAAATGTCAGCCCCCTCCAGTTCTGACAAAGGCCCCCCCCACCTTCCAACTGGGTCCCCCCATTCATCTCTCCAGGAGAGAACTTGGCCAGTTGCCTGCAGGCACAGAGCGAGGATGTGGCGGCAGCTGTGGAGGCTGCCAGGGCCTCATTGGAGAACTGGAGCATGCAACCCGGAGCGTTTCGGGCACAACATCTGACCAGGTGATGCCCTCCAGGCGTGGATCCCAGGGGATGGAGACGGATTTGAGAACAAAGACTCCCAACATCACACTGAATTCATTAGCAGCTCAGGCTCATGTTGACAGCTTGCCTTTGAGCAGCTGAAATATCTGTTTCCCACTGTTTGCTGGGATTTGTAATGACAAAGCCTGATTCTCCAGATATCCTTGGGACTCTTTAGGGCACCATTTCTCAATAGCTTCTTGAGACTGTTGAAGCCCCCAAAACCGTTTTTGGGTTTTTTAAAATATTTATTTACTTGGCTGTGTCGGGTTTTAGTTGTAGCATGATGAGTGTGTGCTAAGCCACTTTGGTTGTGTCCAACTCTTTGCAACCCCGTGGACTATTGCCTGCTAGGCTCCTCTGTCCATGGGACTCTCCTAGGCAAGAATACTGGAGTGGGTTGCCATCCCCTCCTCCAGGGGATCTTCCCCACCCAGGGGTTGATCCACATCTCCTGCAGCTCCTGCACTGCAGGCAGGTTCTTTACCGCAGAGCCACTAGGGCATGTGGGAGCTTTAGTTGTGGCATGCAAACTCTTAGTTGTGGCATATGGGACCTCATTCCCTAACCAGGGATTGAATCTGGGCCCCCTGCACTGGGAGCATGGAGCCTTAACCACTGGACTACCAGAGAAGTCACACCCCAAAACATTCTTGGGGAAGTTGGAGGCAAAGATGCCATTTCCCAAAGAACAACTGAGATTAGAGGTTAAGCTTTCATTTCCTGGCAGCTTTGAGGGAGGTGGCCAAGATCTTTACACAGCAACCTGAGGTTTTGACTGTTGCCCAGACTACATTTCTCATCAATCTTTCAGACCCTCCACCCCTGGTAAATAGTGCGGGGATGTCCCAAGGGTTTCTGGGAACTGTAGTTCAGGGACACACAGGCTGTGTTCCAAGACTCTGCCTGGCCAAGGGGTGGTGGGAAATGGGCATCCTCTGCTGCCTGCTCCACAGGCTGGCCAAGGCGATCCAGAAGCACCAGCGGCTGCTGTGGACCCTGGAGTCCCTGGTTACTGGACGGGCGGTTCGAGAAGTTCGAGACAGGGATGTCCCTCTGGCCCAGCAGCTGCTCCAGTTCCATGCGGTCCAGGCGCACACCCAAGAGGAGGCGCTGGCAGGCTGGGAGCCCATGGGTGAGCCACAGGAGTCCCAACCCCTAGCCCCCACCCCCCTCACCCTCCCCCTCAGGCCTGTGCCCAGTCTCCTTTGTTCCTGCAGGAGTGATTGGTCTCATCCTGCCTCCCACTTTCCCCTTCCTCGACATGATGTGGAGGATTTGCCCTGCACTGGCTGTGGGTAAGTGGTCGGTGGGGGCGGGGCCCCTGGGTCTGGGGGAGGAGGGGCAGGGGGTCTGGACCTCTGAGTCCGAGGGAGGAGGGGCTGGGGGTCTGGACTCCTGGGTCTGAGGGAGGAGGGGCACGGGGTCTGGACCTCTGAGTCTGAGGGCGGAGAGGCAGGGGGTCTGGACCCCTGGGTCTGAGGGAGGAGGGGCAGGGGGTCTGGACTCCAGGGTCTTGAGCTGCCTACTTCCCCCAGGCTGTACTGTGGTGGTCCTGGTGCCCCCAGCCTCCCCGACGCCCCTCCTCCTGGCCCAGCTGGCAGGAGAGCTAGGCCCATTCCCAGGAATCCTCAATGTGATCAGTGGCCCTGCCTCCCTGGGGCCTGTCCTGGCTGCCCAGCCTGGAGTCCAGAAGGTGGCCTTCTGCGGAGCCATCGAGGTATCTTGGGGTGGGGGTGGGGGCGGGGGCGGGGCCGCGGCCCGCATGCTCCGCCCCCTGCTGAACTCTGTGCGACTCCCCTAGGAAGGACGCGCCCTACGGCGGACCCTGGCAGGCTGGGGTCCGGAGCTGAGCCTGGCACTGGGGGCTGAGTCGCTGCTGCTGCTGACGGAGGTGGCAGATGTGGACTCGGCCGTGGAGGGCATCGTAGATGCAGCCTGGTCTGACCGCAGCCCGGTGAGACTCGTGTGCCCGTGGGCCCCCGTCCTGGGGGCTGGGCATGTCTGTCACCAGAGCTTGGGGCCTTCTGTGTTCTTTAATTTTAATTTTCAGTTCTTTGTGTCTCCAAACTCTTTTATCTTTACACCATCGCATGTGTAAGACATCGCCCCTCAAGTTTCTGAGTCTCCATGTTCCCCCCTCTCCGGGTCCTGCAGATGAGGGGGCTCTGTGTCTAGCGTTCACTGTTACTTTAGTCGCTGAGTCATGTCCAAATCTTTGCGACACCATGGACTGTGGCCCGTCAGGCTCTTCTGTCCATGAGATTTCCCTGGCAAGAATTCTGGAAGAGGTTGCCATTTCTTCCTCGAGGGGATCTTCCCAACCCAGGAATTGAATCCATGTCTCTTGTGTCTACTGCACTGGCAGATGGGTTCTTTACCATTGAGCTACCTGGGAAGCCCATATTGTTCATTAGTACTCTTCCTTTTTCCAAGTGTCCACGTCTTAGACTTATAACCTCTCTGTTCACTCTGCATCACCAGCTTTCTGTAACTCCACATCCCGCCTGGGGTTTGGAGCCTTAGGGAGTCTCCAGGGTCCTCGGCCTCTTCGCCCAGACCCTCCTCTGACCTTTACACGTATGTTCCCCCATCTTGGCCCTCTGTGGGTATGTGGCCCGTCCACGTGGAGCCTGAGTTTGTCCACTCTGACCCCTCCCTTTTCCTGACAGGGGGGCCTCAGGCTCCTCATCCAGGAGGCTGTGTGGGATGAGACAATGAGGCGGCTCCAGGAGCGGATGGGGCGGCTTCGCTGCGGCCGTGGGCTAGATGGGGCCGTGGACATGGGGGCTCGGGGGACTGCCGCCCGTGAGCTGGCGCAGCGCTACGTGCGCGAGGCCCAGAGCCAGGGTGCACAGGTGAGCTGAGGTACAGACTGGGGTACGGGGGAGGGGGAGCCTGAGATCTAACTCCTGGGTGTGAGGGAGGAGGGGCTGGGGCTGGACTCCTGGGTCTGAGGGAGGGGGAACTTGAGATCTAACTCCTGGGTCTGAGGGAGGAGGGGCTGGGGCTGGACCCCTGGGTCT
>ML664226.1:3905221-3916446 GCA_007570785.1 Antilocapra americana
GGGGGCTGGACTCCTGCCTGGGTCTGAGGGAGGAAGGGCTGGGGGCTAGACTCCTGGGTCTGAGGGAGGAGGGGCTGGGGGTCTGGAGCCTGGTTCCTTGGGGAGGAAGGACCAGAGCGGACTCGCAGGCCTTTTCCTCTTTCTCCCAGGTCTTCCAGGCTGGCAGTGTGCCCTCAGATAGCCCATTCTTCCCCCCAACTTTGGTCTCTGATCTGCCTCCAGCCTCCCCGTGTACCCAGGCAGAGGTGAGCCCTTTAGGTCCCAGAGACCCTACTCCATTCCCCCATCCTCAGCTGGTCTCGGGCAGCAACAGCACACAGAGGTCCCCGGGGTGGCCATTTGTACTGGGCCTGGAGGCTGCGAGCAGTGGACCCCTAGGGTGTCGTGGGGTGCTGGGGGGAGCGAGCGGCCCTGCCCTCTGAGCCCCTCCGTCACCCCCCAGGTGCCATGGCCTGTGGTGGTGGCCTCCCCCTTCCGCACAGCCAAGGAGGCCCTGGCCGTGGCCAACGGGACGCCCCGTGGAGGAAGTGCCAGCGTGTGGAGCGAGAGACTGGGGCAGGCCCTGGAGCTGGCCTACGGGTCAGTGGGTGGCTGATGGGAGGCCCCAGCTTCCTCTTCCCTCATCCCATTCTCGCCTGACTCACTCTCCCCCAACTTTCTGTTTCTCTCTGATGTCCCCTGCTCCCCACAGGCTCCAGGTGGGCACAGTCTGGATCAATGCCCACGGCCTTAGGGACCCTGCAGTGCCCACGGGTGGCTGCAAGGAGAGCGGGTCCTCCTGGCATGGGGGGCAAGATGTGAGTACCGCCTCCCCGCATGGTACCACCCCTTCATCCACCTTGTACCCATCTCATGTTCTCTGACACTGCCCCTCTCCCAGGGTCTGTACGAGTATCTGCGGCCTTCGGGGACCCCTGCCCGGATGCCCTACACGTCCAAGAGTCTGAACTATGACGCCTTTGGCATTGCTCTTCCCTCAGCCCTACTACCCGCTGGACCTGAAACAGGGTGAGTTATTGTAGGGACTACAACTCCCAGAATTCCTGGAGGGTGGAGGGGAAGAGGGGAAATGGGGGCCAGGATCCTCCAGGGGCTGAAGGCAGGGTCTTTAGGGCCATGGGGGAAGGGGGGGGGGTCCCTGAGTCCTCGAGAATTGTGTTCTGAGTCTTAAAGGCCTCACCCCCGCCTGCCAGGCCTGGCAAGAGTCTCAGTTCCGCTCAATGAAGTTCTGTGCTCCCGCGAGATTCATGGGGCTGGGACTGCGGGTCCTGCAGAGGCTCGTGGGAGCCAGAGTGGCCCTTCCAGCGAAGGGTGAGGGTGTGGGTTCTGGGCAGAGACGCCCCAGACCCATCCCCACCCCTCATCCTCCTGTAGCCCAGCACCGCCCTATGGGCTCTTTGTTGGGGGCTGTTTCCAGGCTCCTGGAGCCAGAAGCTCTAGGCCCATCCGGGATTCACAGGGCAGTCTCCATGGCTACGTGGCTGAGGGTGGAGCCAAGGATATCCGCGGTGCCGTGGAGGCAGCTCACCAGGCCGCCCCCAGGTCAGTTGGAAGCGGGTGGCGGGGTGCATCGCATGAGATAGCCCAGGGATCATGGGGTGTTAGAAGACGGGGTCTGAAACCCTGGGGCTGGACTCCAGGCTGTGGAATCTGAGCTCTCAGGCTGCCAGGATGTGTTTCCAGCCCCTCACTCTCCTCCCTGGGCAGATGGGCTGTGGGGCCTGGACCCCCAGGCTAGGGGCTGTGAACAGAGGTAGGGCACCCGGGCAGAGCCAGGGTGAGGAAGCCAGCCCCCAGTGTGCATGGTCGCGTCTGCCCACAGCTGGATGGGCCAGTCCCCAGCAGCCAGAGTGGCCCTGCTGTGGACCCTGGCAGCTGCGCTGCAACGCCGGGAGCCCAGCCTGGTCTCGAGGCTGGAGAGGCACGGCGTGGAGCTCAAGGTCGCCAAGACGGAGGTGGAGCTGAGCGTGAAGCGACTTCGGGCCTGGGGGGCCCGTGTCCAGGCCCAAGGCTGCGCCCTGCAGGTGAGAGGGGTCTGTGGGCCGGCAGACAGAGCTGGCAGTCTGACGTGGGCTCAGAGCAACAGGTCCAGAAGGGGCCAGACTGGGGGTCCAGTGGCTCTCTGGAGCCTGCTGGTGGGACCTTCCGTGGGACTCCTTTGGAAAACAGTTTGGCACTTTCTTAAATATACTTTAAACGGATAAACCACTATGATTCCTAGGTATTTATCTAAATAAATGCAATTTCTAGGTTTTATCCCAAGAAAAATGAACACATGTCTCCATACAAAAACTTATGCACAGATGTGTATAGCAGCATTATTCATAGTAAACCAAAGAGGAATCCAAATGTCCCCAGGAGGTTAATAGATAAACAAATTATGGTCCATCCGCACCATAGGGACTTCCCTGGTGGTCCAGTGGTGAAGACCCTGGGCTTCCGGTGCAGGAGGTGCGTGTTTGATCCCTTTCAGGGAACTAAGATCCCACATGCCATGTGATGCAATTAAAAGATTAAAAAAAAATTTTTTTTTAAAGGCATGTATACAATGGGGTTCTACTCACACTCAGGAAGGAACAAGTTACAACATGTGTGAAGCTTAAAATGCATGAAGCTGAATGAAAGAAGCCAGATAAAAGAGTACAGACTGTATGATTCTAGATCTAGAAAATTCTAGAAAACACACACTAATTTACAGAGAGAAAGCAGATAACTGGTTGTCTGAGGACAGAAACAGAGGGTTCAAGCAGAGGCAGGAAGGAAGGATTATTCAGGGGTACAAGGAAATTTGGGGGGGTGAAGTTCATTATCTTGATTGTGGTTGTCGGTTTTGTGGGTGTATATCAGAACTCATCAAATTGTACTCTTTAAAGTGTGTGCAGTTTAGGTGAATTCCCTGGCGGTCCAACAGTTAAGGCCTCCTGCTTCCACTGCAAAGGGTGCAAATTTGATCCCTGGTTGGGGAACTAAGATCCCACATGCCTCGAGGTGGCGGAACCAGAAAAATGAAGTGTGTGCAGTTTAGTGACAGTCTATTATTAATATAGTCAAGAAAACCTTAAAACACATACACACGCATGTACAAACAAGCCCATAGGCCAGGTTTTGAGATCTGTACACATGTTAACTCATCCTATGCTAACAGCAAATCTCTGAAGTAGGCACTATTATTATACTCATTTTAAAGGTGAGTGACTGAGGCGCAGAGAGGTAAGTGATTTACCTGCGGTCACACAGCTGATGTATGTGTCTACATTATTATGATTGGAGTTGTTATGGAGAAGCAAACTGGGGATGAGAGAAGAAAAAGGGCAGGTGATAGAGAAGGTTGGAGGAGGGTGGTCAGGCTCCCCTGCTCTGCCCTTGACCTCCTTCCTGTTCCTGCAGGTCGCAGAGCTGAGAGGCCCCGTGCTTCGGCTGCGGGAGCCGCTGGGTGTGCTAGCGATTGTGTGCCCAGACGAGTGGCCCCTGCTTGCCTTCGTGTCTTTACTGGCCCCTGCCCTGGCCCACGGCAACTCTGTGGTCTTGGTGCCCAGCGGGGCCTGTCCCATGCCTGCCTTGGAGGTCTGCCAGGTACAGTTGCCTGCCTGCCTGCCGCCATTCCCAGCAGCCTGGGGAGCAGCAGATGGGATGAAAGATGCCCCATGGCTTGCAGGAGCTCAGCTCTCAACCCCCCTTGGTAACCATGGTAACCCATATCCTGGTACCTGAGCCTTCAGTCCTTGTAGTCCCAGTGATGGTTCTCTCCAGACTGTGAGCCTTTATCCGTCCTGACCCCAGTCATTCCTGCCAGGACCCCCATGGCCACTCCCTAGATGCTCACTCCTCACCTCCCGACTGCCCTGAGTGTCTCTGACTCCCTTCCTCCCAACCCTGGATGACCCATTCTCCCATCCACTAGGAGATGACCACCTTATTGCCAGCAGGCCTGGTAAATGTGGTGACCGGAGACCGGGACCACCTGACCCGCTGCCTAGCCTTGCACCAGGACATCCAGGCCCTGTGGTATTTCGGATCTGCCCAGGTACTTTTTGTTTTGCCATCTCCAGGATCTTAAACTTCACCAACAAACTCTTCCTTTTCTGGGATCCCTGGCTGCACTCCCTTAGAACTCCCACTGCGAAAAGGGGAGAAACTTCTTGGCAACTAGGTTCTGAGGTCCTGCCCCGTTAGAGCCCCTATTGCTAAGCAAGAGGATCTATCTTCATTAGCAACAAGGGCTTGATGCCCAGCCCAAAGACCTTCTCTCATTGGACAGCCCATTGCTAAGGACCACACCCTGGCAACAGAGTCAGAAGCCTACAGTCCACCCTCTTGGTCTCCTGATAGTAACAGATGGAAACTTTTCGTCAACAGTTACCGCTGGCCCCATTCCTTTGAGTGTGGGCTGCTAAGGAGAGGAAGTTCCACAGCCATAAAGGTCAACCTTGTTCCTCTCAGCATCTGGAGGGTTTGCTTGCTGGGAGCTGAACTTTCTAGCCACAGAGCCTAGGTCAAGCCTGTCTTCAGCAATAGCCCTTGTTGCCAAGGAAGCATGTGCTTAGCGACCAAGCCAGTAGATATCCTGACCATGCCTCTCTACCTCTCCCCACACCAGGGCTCCCAGTTTGTGGAGTGGGCCTCAGCAGGAAACCTCAAGCCGGTGTGGGTGAACAGAGGCTGCCCACGGGCCTGGGATCAGGAGGCTGAGGGGGCAGGCCCGGAGCTGGGGCTGCGGGCAGCACGGACCAAGGCCCTGTGGCTGCCCATGGGGGACTGATGGCCCAAGCACTCACTCTCCATCACGGACAGGGAAGACATGGACCCCGACTGAACCCAGACATCTGCACCTTCCTTATTATGGTTCCCGTTTCCTCCAATAAACTCTGACCGATCTTGGCTGTGCTTCGAGGGGAGGATGGGAGGAAACAGCAACTTCTGGCCTATTGAGGCCCTTTCATTCAGAGACTCAACAGCCCCGTGGGCTGGCTCCAGGACAACGCAGTGCTTGTGAAACAGATAAGGGGGACTCGGATGCTTTGGACAGGGCTCTAGGGACTCTTGCTCATCTTTTCCACCCAGTGGCTCCTGCTTCCTGGCTTTCTCTGCATATGCCTTGCCTCAAAATCTGCGATGTGTAAATAAACTGCCAACACACACACAAAAGCAATTAAACTCCAATAAAAATAATAAAATACAGTGGCCTTCTGGAATAAAATAAAATCCTTGGTAAGTAACTTTGGCCAATGTCCATGGTGTGAAATCTCCTACTATGTCAGTCTTAAGTTCCAGATGATCGAACCACCGGCTGACAGTTCCTGAATTTTTAACAGTCAGCTCTTATGAGCCACTCCAGCATACTGCTGTTTTGAGAAGTCCTTTTTTTTTTTTTTTTTCCGTAAAGTGTTGTTGTTTGTTTGTTTTTTAATTTTTTTTAATGATGTATTTATTTATTTTTGGTTGTGCTGGGTCTTCAGTTACTCCATGCAGGCTTGCTTTAGTTGCAGTAAGCAAAGGCTACTCTCTGTTGTGGTACACAGGCTTCTCACTGCGGTGGCTTCTCTTGTCACCGAGCACAGGCTCTAAGCACACAAATGAGCTTCACTTGTGGTTCGCAGGCTCAGTAGTTGGGCACATGGGCTTTAGTTGCTCCGTGGGCATGTGGAATCTTCCTGAACCAAGGATTGAACCTGTGTCCCCTGCATTGGCAAGCAGATACCTATCCACTGTACCACCAGGGAAGAAGTCCTCTTTGAGGATTCTTTGTGACACAAGGAACTCACTCACACTAGCTTAGGATTAAAGGGCATTTTTTGAAAGGCTACAGAGATACAGAAAATAGGGCAAGACACACAGATGGGTACCCAGGTCCTAAGAACCTGAATGCAAGCAGGAAGTATATTCAGGTCTAGGCTCTGTGGGTCACGTGATCTCTTGGGTCTTGTATCTGTCAGTCTATTTATTCTAAATCCTTCTAGCCATGTGATTTTAGGAAAACTTCTTAATTGTTGTAGCCACGCGTTCCAGGAAACAAACTCACGCAGAAGGACAATGCAGATAGTGGAGTGCAGTTTATTACCCCGGCGGGCCCAAGGCAGAGTCTCCTCTTAGCCAAGGACCCCGACCAGCATTTGTGAAGATCTTTTATACCCCATGTGTACGTGTCTGAACTCACCACCCCAAATTCCTTGAGACTTACATAAACAAAGAGGGTAAATACAGTCACAATAATCTCATCATTCATGTGTTATATGTTCAAACAGTTAAACAATTGGCCAATAATCAATAAGCCCAAGGTTACCCTCCGAAAGGTACAGAAAAATTTATGGCCTGCCCAGAGACAGGAGTGATTAGTGTGTGTTTTCTCTTAGGCGATGAGTAACCTGAATAAGATCTTCAAGGTCCCCCTGTCCGGAGGGGGTCTTGTCCTTTTATTGTCGTTTCCATAGGCACTAAGCAGAGTTTAGAGTTCATTGGAGAGGCGGCCGAGCATGACCAGCATGAACAGGCCGAAGATGGAGTCCAGACCCTATGAATTCCCTCTTCATAACCACTCTGAGGCTTGGTTTCCTCATCTTGGGGCCAAGCTCATTGGGTAGATTCTGTGATGGGTACACACACATGCTGTTAGGGGTTGATTTTGTCCTGGAGCAAATGAAAATGGACAACCTCCTATCAGTAGTTGGCTAAAGCTGGGCAGAATAAATCACCTCTCCCAGAATCTGGATGTTTAGACAGGAAAGACACAGGGAACATCTTGGAGGAAAGTCCCTGGAAGGCTGCAGTTCCTCTGAGGTTTGATAACAGCTTCCTCTCCGATTCTTTGGACTGCCTCAGTGACCTTCTGATTAGTCCTGTGGCTTTAATCAGTCAAGGCCAACTACAGCAGGTCTCCATAACCCCAGCAAATACCACAGAGGACAATGAATGCCACAGCCACAGGGCAAGAAATCTGCTTGGCCAGCCTGGGGCAGGTGTCCGCTAGCGGTCCAATCGTCTCTGGCCAAGAGGCAAGAGCTCCTGGTTAAGATAGCCATCTAGTCCGTCAGCAAAAATCAGCTGAGCCTCTGCTGCAAGTGGGGTGCTGGGGAAGGCCATGAGCAAGACAGCTTAGCCTTATGAGCTCAGGTAGTGGATGAGAGGCGCCTTCACCTGTCAGTGCCGTAACAGTGACCACAAGATAGTGGCTTAAATAAAACAATGCAGATGGAATATCTTACAGCTCCAGAGGTCAGAAGTCTGCAGTGGGTCTCACTGAGCCACAACCAAGCAAGGTGTCAGGACTTCCCGGTGGTCCGGTGGCTAAGACTCCAAGCTCCCTGTACAAAGCGACCAGTTTCAACCCCTGGTCAGGGAACTAGATCCCACATGCTGCAACTCAAATAAAAAAAAAAATTTTTTTGATTGTGGTGCAATCAAATAAAAAGAAATTATTTAAAATAAAGTCAAGATGTCAGCAGGGGCTGGGAATTTGTCTCAAGGGCACTTGGGAGCCATAGAGACTTTGTGAGCAGAGGAGAGGTAGGCTCAACTCGGGTTAAAAGACACACAGACATGACATAAGGTGACAGGTAAAGTGCTATAGCAGTAGAAGCAGCTCGGGGCACTCTGGGAGCCCAAAGGAGACACCCTTCCCAGCTTAAGTGTGTGTGTACGTGTCTGTCTGTATATGAAGTGAAGATGAGAGAGATGGCAAGAATCTCCATAAGGCAACTGCCATCTTCATTGAGTTTTATCCCCAGCTTTACGGAAGTATGATTGACAATTAAACATTATATATATATCAGTATTTCAATTCTACAATGTGATTTTTTATGCACTGTGAAATGATTATCACAGTCAAGTTAATTAACACTTCGGTCACCTATTTATACTGAGAACAAAAGATCCACTCTCAGCCTCTTCTCAGTATATAATCCAATCTTTTTTTTTTTTTTTTTGGCCACACTGCCTGGCATATGCAATCTTAGTTCCCTGATCAGAGATTGAACCCACACCCACTGGACCATCAGGAAAGTCCCTATTTGTTATTTTCTGAGAGACCTTCACACTTTTTTCCATAGTGGCTGTACCAAGTTACATTGTTCCACAACCCCCTCTCCAACATTTATCTTTTTTTTTTTTGGCTGTGCTGCCTGGCTTGTGGGATCTCAGTTCCCTGATCAGGGATCGAACCTGGGCCCCAGCGGTGAAAGCACCACCAAGGACCTCCCCCTCTCTGTCATAACCTGTTAGCCAACCTAACAAGTTATGTGAGGTGATAATCTTACTGTGGTTCTGATTTGTATTTCCCTAATAAATAGTGATTGCACTGAGCCTTGAAGGGCAGTGAGCATCTAATTAGAAAAGACGTGTGTAGGGGGGAGGGGAGGGCAGGCAGGGAGCATTCCTGGCAGAGGAAATAGCATGTGCAAAGCCCCAGAGGTGAGAAACAGCTTCGAGGGAACGAGTGATTTTAATGGTGGCCCCACCAAAATATTTCCTCATCCATGGAACCTATGAATGCGATCTTACTTGGAAAGTAATCCTTGAAGATGGAAGTAAGTTAAGGATCTCAAGATTATCCAAGTAGACCCTGCATCTAAATACAGAAGAGGAGAATGTCCCTGGTGGCTCAGTGGTAAAGAATCCGCCTGCCAAGGGGACACGGGTTCGATCCCTGGTCCAGGAAGGTCTTACATGCCATGGAGCAATAAATCCCGTGCACCACAACTATTGAGCCTGTGCTCTGGAGCCCACACGCCACGATTACTGAAGCCCAAGTGCCCTAGAGCCCGTTCTCCGCAACAAGAGAAGCCACCACAACAAGGAGCCCACACAGTGCAACTAGAGAGTAGCCCCCGCTCTCTGCAACTAGAGAGAAGCCCATGCAGCGACGAAGACCCAGTGCAACCAAAAATGCACAATTTAAAAAGAGAGACAAAAGAGGAGAGGACAGGGAGAAGAGCAAAAAGCCATGTGAAGTTGGAGACAGCAGTTGAACTTAATTTCTTGCCTCCTTCCCTGGAAGTTGAAGGTGAGAGGTTGGAGATCCAGCCTTCTAGTCACGTGACTGGTCTTTCTGGTCCTGCCCAGCCCTCATCATGAGTCACCTCATTAGTGTAAACCTAGGTGTGGTCAGGGAGCCCCTCTTAATAACAAAGACACACCTATCTGGAAGTTTCAGGGAGTTTGAGGTTTGTCACCCAAGAAACAGCCCAAGACCAGGTGCATTTTCCAGTATATGACAACAACGCAGAGGGAGCCAGGATCCTATTGTTCCTTCATTTAACAAATATTGATGGAGCACCTGCTGTGAGGCAGTCATGGTTCTAGGTGCTGGAGATCCAGCAGGATAAACATACCATGGTCCTCCTGGAGTTGGAGTCCTAATGGGGACAACTGACAATAAAGAAGATAAATAAACTGCAGTGGTGTGTCAGAAGGTGATAAGTGACAAGGGAGAGTGCTGGGAGGCCTTGCAACTTGAAAAAGGGTGGTTAGGGAAGGCTTCGCCTTGTGTACTTTTTAAAAGTTTTGGGGGGAGTTGCACTGGGTCTTCATTGCCATGCTCTGGCTTTCTCTATTTGAGGTGAACGGGGGCTCCTCTTCATTGCAATGTGTGGGCTTCTCATTGCGGTGGCTTCTCTTGTTGCAGAGCATGAGCTCCTGGCACATAGGCTTCAGTAGTTGCAGCTCGCATTTGCCTTGTGTATGTGAGCAGAGACCTGAATGAGATCAGGTTGAGCCATGTGGGTATCTGGGGGAAGGGCATTGCCGACTGAGGGAACAGCCAGTGCAAAGGCCCTGGGGCAGGAATGTGCCTGCCTCAGGCCAGTGTGGCCGGACTGGAGAGAGGCAGGAGAGGCCAGGTCTGTCTAGGCCACAGTGAGGACTTGGACTTATGTGGCAGGTGTGCAGGTAGGGGGGCAGCGTGGAGCAGAGGAGGGAGGTGAGGGGACACAGGCTCTCTCAGGCTGCACATGGAGAACAGACTGGCGAGTGAGGACTGAGGCAGGGAGGCTGGTAGGGTGAGTAGGAAACAATGGTATCCAGATGGATGACGGTGGTGGCAGCGGCAAGGGTGAGATGTGGTGGGGTTCTGAATACATTTTGATGATCAGCCAACAAACTTGCTGATGGACTGGACTGGCAGTGGGCAGTGAGGGTCACAGGTCCCCTCCAGGGCTTTACGCCCGAACACCTGGAAGGATGATGCTGTCACTTAACCTCCCTGTGGAAGGCGATGGGGTTGGAGAGTAGGGGTGGGGTTTCAGGGCAAAGGTGAAGGGCTCAGGGTGACCTCCTCCTTGCCGGGGCTGTGTTAATTCTAGCTGGAGACGGATCCACGTTGGAGCCCCAGCGCCACATTCGCTGTGTCCCACCCCGGCTCTTAACCCAAGCTCAGACCCCTTGAGCGTTAAGTCCCCCTAAAGCGCCCACTGCGGCGTCAGCTGCCACCTGTCACCACCAGGTGGCGCCCCTTGCACCAGCCCGATCCACCCCAGCTCACTCTCCCCCCAAAATTTCCTTTCACTTTCGATCTCTGGCTGTCACCCGGCGTGGCCCTTTCCACACCCAGCTGGGGCAAGCCTGGTGCGTGAGGAGAAATGGACTCCGGGTCTCCGAAGGGCGGGGCCGGGGTCCCCCTCCTGGGGCTGAGCGCAGGCTGCTGGGGGTCGGGTTCCTGGCCTGCGCAGAGTGCGGGCACCGGACGTCGGGGTTCTTAGAAGGGGAGATGAGGAGTTTTCACCGTAACTGTGCTTCACGCAGGAAGCCCTATAGAGTAGGAGGCGGAAACTTAGCCACATCAAAGGACCGAGGGAGGGGCGGGGAGGTGAAGGGGCGGGCAAGGAAGGGGCTGGGGTGTGGGGGTCCGAGACTCGCTCTTCTGTCCCTTCCAAGATCCGGCCACAGGCATGAAGGGTCCCCGGCAGAAATGATAGTGCTGGCGCCAGCCTGGAGCCCAACTGTGCGTATCCCTAGGGGTTAAGGTGGGGGAATGGCAGTGTCAAGATGGGCAGAGCTGAGAGGGGCGGTGGACAGAGTTGGGGTGGACACGAGTTGGGAGATGAACAGGGGTGGGCGGAGATGGACAGAGTTCAGGGGAGACAGACAGAGTTGGAGTGGTCAGGAGTGAGCAGATGGACAGAGGTGAGAGAGACTGACAGGGGTGGGGGAGATGGACAGAGGTGGGGGAAATGCAGAGTTGGGGGGAGGTGGACAGAGGTGGGGAGATGGACAGAGGTGGGGGAGATGGACAGAGG